>SNQJ01S0036026.1:66485-84511 GCA_010110895.2 Picea sitchensis | reverse complement strand
ATTTGGTTTGTCCAGACATGATAATTAGCCCTGTTAACACTCAAAACCATCGGGTCAAAAAGTAACTAGGGAAGGTGCCAATGTCACCTCACACAATGCCTCTGCACTTCAGGCTAGTGCTTGCTAGCATAAGGGGGGATCCCTGTGCAATCTGAAGATAAAATATAAACCTGGGAAACAAAATATTCTTCCAAACTGTGAAAATCACTTGCTATCTTATAAAAAACAGACCTGAAATCTGTGTGAAATAAATATGGACAGCAAGCTATGGCGCAGATTTACAACAAAAAAATTAATTACGCCTTGGTAACTGTGTAAATCTGCTGTAAAAACACTTCAAATCTGCTCTTAAAAAAGTGCAGATCTGCATGTAAAAGAACTGAAAACAGAAAGCTTAAAGTCTGGAAATGAATATCCATGACCGTAGTGCCTTGTATTCCATGGGTCATGGAGTAGAAAATCAATTAAGTGGGAGTAATTCACCATGTCAATCGATTCAGAAAATTCAAGTAAAGTAAGCAAACAAATCAAACCACCAAGATTTAGCCACCAAATAAGATGGTACCTTTATTCCAAGGTTGCAAGTACTACAAAGTTTGGAGATATTGGCTTCAAGTTCAAAGAACTCCAGGGGAAGTCAAATCGCTTCTAAAGCACCTTCTCTCACCAAGTCCAAAGATGGAATCACATGAACATGATGAGAGTGAACTCTAACTCCCACGGAATAATATGTTCTCTCGCACTCATTCAAACTTAAAGAATGGGATGAGAAGACAAGAGAACTCAAGCAATGAATGGATCCTGATCCTCCCTACCCCTCCAACTCTTATACACTAAGCTTGGGGGGTGTACAAAGACTATCTTTCTAAATAGAAGAGATAAAAATAATTAAAAGTCAAGAAAAGAAACTCTCAAGGAGAACGCATGAGAAAGAGGGTAAGAATGCCCTCAATGGATGAAATCCTACCAATAATAAGCCTCCATAAGTGTGCCCTAACTCGCAGAATAGCTTAAGTGTGAAGATAGAACTCTAGTATGACAAGCCTAGGACAGGAAAAACGCCTACCTCTCTGAATAGACCAACCTCTTGAAAATATAACTCTATCCTCCCAATAGAGATCAAGTAATGTGCCTCAAAGTAGAATAAAGCATGATAAAGTGAGAAGAATCCTTGTCCATGAGGGAGGCACTGAACCTTATTCTTCTAGGTTTAGGCCGCTCCCCCAACTGGGCACCAATCGGATAATTTCACACTTTTTTCTAGTGCTACAAACAGGCAGGGACACCACGGATCCAGCAATCAGAAACACCATTCCAGGAGGGTCCAAACCTATGAGATCATGTGGAGCCTCCTACCCCCTCTAACGAGACCCATGTGGAGTAGCCAACTCTGAGCCTGCTAACCCCCAATAGCACTTCCGTTACTGAAGGTTTAAGATCCAACAAGATTCCATCACACTGGTCTCACATTTCAAATGCATCCAGGCATCGGCATTGATCAGGGTCCCTCCCAAACACAATTTCATTAGATTTTAGAAAACTACTATTTTTAGCAGTTTTTCTTTTTTCCGATATCTATAGATCCAGGGCCTGCATGGCAAAGATGACCGTATATTCCTGATCCTTGTAAAAAAGTGAGTCCTATGAGACTGCTTTCGCTCACATATGAGATGGTCACTTTTACTCGCTTATTCTCTTTTTGTTTTTTTGTAAATCATAGGCTGATGCTCCATCTAGCTATGATCAGTGTTTTCCATTTTTTCCCTTTTTTTTTTGGAAAAAACTGCTTTTGGGGCATGTCTATAATTAATAGCTTCTATGTATGACAAGTAAATGTTAATGGCATGGTTCCAAGCAAATAGTGGGGTTGTGGTTTGAGGTTCCGTTGGTTGATGAGTGAGAGGTTAAGGACAGCAGTAAGCAGGTTGTTTCTTCATCAGCATGACACATGGCAGTTGCTGGCAGCCTCTCCTTCCATGTAAGTTTCATCATGGTCAAAACCCAAAAAATCAAATTTTAATGGTTATGCTAAGGGAATTCCAATGGTTTGAAGTTAGGAGAAAAAGGTTAATTAATGTGAGAGGAGTCAACCTATTAAGTGGGTTGTTTAAAGACAAAGTCAAACTCGAAAATCTAATCTTATCCATACAGCCAGGGTAAAGAAAAAAACTGAAGCTACTGTTATTAGAAGAAAGCAGGAAACCCACATGAAAATCCTTGACATGCCAATTCGGTCCAACAAAAAGAACCTTGGGTCGAATTCCCTACTGTCAGTTTCATTTTTTGGGTTTTGGTTGGCAGTGAAAAGGCATACAGAACTGGGCCGACCTTTGGATACTTCTTTGGAGCCAACCTGTCATGCCAAAAGATGTTAGGGCCAACCAACATATACCCTTTACAAATAATGTGTATTTATATGTTGGAGGATGCTCTCATAACTACCATTTTATTGGACAAGTTCAGCACCCCTTTAATCCTTGCATCCTTTGTACAAAGTGATAAATTAAAAGACAATCCAGAATTTTCCCCATGGGATAGGAAGGGTGTAAAAGCAAGATGAATATCACATAGGAACAAGCTCAGGACAAGTGTCTTTTTTCACCTACAGGATGGCATTGAAGGGAACCATTTTGAGCAGTTTTTGCTGATGAAAATGAAAGGTGATGATCATCTAATACATCTATTAGATCGAAGCACTGAGTAGGACCTGAAATGTTTCCTTGCCATTTTTAACATGTAGAAAAGCCAACCTGTGGGATACATGTTGCAGCAAGTGTTGTGTTGAAATGGGAAGTTCATGGGTATATTCCCTCATCTAAGAATTTCCTCTCAGATCTGGAAATTTGCCAGATTTTGAAGGAAGGTTTGCTTCTGCTGCTTGAAGTACACATTCCTCGGGCAAGGATTTGATCCATTTATAACCCCAAATGTTGATCACACACAAGATTTTGTATGTAGAGATATCAAATATTGGTTAAGCTGCTTCAGAAAAGTGTTGGTTTTCAAGATTGTCGATTAGACTTTGCCAAGGATTTTGCAGCGAAATTTATGAAACAAGATATTGAGGGATCAGGCCCCATGTTCGCTGTTGGGAATATTGGGATTCTTGCAATTATACTCCTCCTAGCTATCATTTGGATAAGAACCGAGATGGGCATATGCAAATAATAATCAATTGAGATGATGGTACTAGTGGCCTCTTTGTGGCACTTGATTTTACAACACAGGGCATGCTTCGTTGTTATAAGCATCTCTGGAATCTAATCTCAACCATTTGAAAATGTTGAATTTCCTGTAAACCTAGCACCCGACAATTATTCCTAATAAAATCACTTTATTGAACAATTGCACAGCTAGGTTACTCAACAATAATAATCAGAAGCATAAACAGCAGAAACCATAACACACATTGCACAAGAGATTCGGGTAAAACACCCCTGGAAAAAACCTTGTGAGAAAACCAGTTTTTAGTTTGATTTTATTGCTAAAAATCATGGGCTCCCATCTTGGGATAATGGCCCATCAGAGGAATTACAATGCAGCAATAGCCTAGCCCACTTGGTTGCTATCTCCTTGCTTCCCCTTTGAATATTTCCTCAGCCCTGCCCACTCAGACACAAATACATGAGAAAGACTCCCTCTTGCTCCTATGCACTCATTGTGTGCTTCTCACTCTCCTTAGATCTACTTTTATAATCTCCTAATGACTAAAACCCTATCTCCAAAGTGATCAACAATCAAGATCTGATCTTGATCTCTTGAGATCAACGGCTATGACTTAATCTCTTGTTGAGATGACTTAAATCACTTAAGTCACTCAACTTTACAAAAATTCACTTTAGTCATTAAATAAAAGCCACTTCGACAATAAAGTTGATATCTAGAGAGTGTCGCTCGAACACCTCCGCATACTAGGCACTGTCGATGCAGAAGTACATGTCCGAGCTACCCCAAAAGCTAACACTCCCTCTTAGCAAGGAAGGTACTTCTAGAGGAACCTCCTCCTGGATCAATCTCTGACCCCATCAAATTTGTTGTTGTTGTAGTTGCTCCCTATGAACTAGAAGACCCTCCTGCTACCTCCGCTGCACTTTGATCTAATCTACGATCCAAGATCCCCTTGGACCCCACTACAGGTTGTCCCAACACCCTGTACATCATACCCTCCCTAATGTCAAGCCTCATTGTTGCATCCTGGGTATCTGCTCCCTCTGAATGTATGAATAGTAGAGTACATGTCCATCCTAGAACGTAACTGCATACCCCATGTCCTCCAGGGATAATACTGAGAAAAAATTTACCTTCATCCCTAGGAAATACATAACTCTTGTTGCCTCTAGAGAAACTATTGACTCTAGCTGGAATCTGACATCCAACCCCCTTCACTGCATGCCTGGTATGCATCCCATAGTAGTTTGAGTCTTTCTCTGAAACACTAAGGAACATCGACCTCATTCCTGTCATATGGCGAGACGAGTCACTATCCACAACCCATCCCCAATGTTGCCATCTCGGAAACCTACTGAAAAAATCAAATTTGGCCTCTCAAACCTACTACCTAGTCCTACTTCCCATTTCCCAGGCCTGTTGACCACCGCCAGGACCCCTTCCCTATACAGCCCGGGGCTTCCCGCAGCCTCCTGCTGCTGCCCAAGTTCTTTTTGGGGTTTCCCAAGCCCTTTCTGGGCATTGCTTGACTATCTCAGCATGTTGCCCAGGCACCTGCCCACTGCCCAAAAATTTATGGGTAGTCTACCCACTTCCCAAGGCACCTATGCGCTGCCCGGACTTCTGTGGACTGACCAGTGGCTCTGTTAGACTACCCAAGCGTCTTGGTCCCCTACGTTGACTTGGCTTCTCTATTGGCAACCTGTTGTCCTGACTCCTGCTAGCTTGGTGGCTGGCTATCTTACATGGCAGCTCTGTTGTTGATTTGGCGGTTGTTGTCTTTGTTGGCCGCTCACTCCACCTCCATTGGCCCTCTTTGCAATTGTTCTAGCAGCCCGACGTCCAAACCATGCGTTGGTTGCTCTGTCCACGCGATTTGGCTAGCTCACACCCTGCCTGTGTATGTCGGCTCCGCTAGCAGCCGCCATCGGCAACTGTCGTTCCTCCTCTACGTACATAGTCCTCCCTTAGCCACAACTGCAATCTCTTCGGTTGGCCCTTCCCGACCCACGATCTTACCCATGTGGTCGACTCTTAGTGTTTAGCGGCTGCACTTTTCAACACAACCCAGTCATCAACTTAGCTTCCGATGCTTCCACGAACCCATCCCACAACTGTTGCACATTTGCTGCAACCCAAGCATGTTCACAGTCCTCTGCTTCTCCTCGTCGGCGCTCAACACTCACGCGTGCCCGTGCTCGACCTCACACCCACATGGCTTCTCCTCTCGTTGTAGTCACACAGTCGGCATGGCTCTCCTCTGCATAGCCCGAGCCGGTCTCTATTGGCTACAATTCCACAGTCGTACTTCTCCTCTTGTGCGGGCCCTTGTGGATTTTTCTAACAGGTAGCTTTTCTACTGGTCACACTTTTGTGCGGTTGCTCTTTTCAGTAACTCTCGCACAAACTCTCGACCCCGAGCTCTCACAACTGCTGCCTCAGTCTTCACGCACATGTGCTTTGTCGACGACTCACAATATGCCCAGCCATCACATTTGCTTTGCAGATCCGTACAAGTGTATGGTGTACAATCCGTACACCTTGTACTCCCTTTTTTTATTAACCCTGCAACTTCTAAAATAAAAATCCGCACATTTGGAAACTTGGAGTTTCCCACGGATCTAAANCTCTGCATAGCCCGAGCCGGTCTCTATTGGCTACAATTCCACAGTCGTACTTCTCCTCTTGTGCGGGCCCTTGTGGATTTTTCTGACAGGTAGCTTTTCTACTAGTCACACTTTTGTGCGGTTGCTCTTTTCAGTAACTCTCGCACAAACTCTCGACCCCGAGCTCTCACAACTGCTGCCTCAGTCTTCACGCACATGTGCTTTGTCGACGACTCACAATATGCCCAGCCATCACATTTGCTTTGCAGATCCGTACAAGTGTATGGTGTACAATCCGTACACCTTGTACTCCCTTTTTTTATTAACCCTGCAACTTCTAAAATAAAAATCCACACATTTGGAAACTTGGAGTTTCCCACGGATCTAAAATTTTCACTGCGAAATCTCGATCTCGTGCAATCTAGCTTCACCTTCAGAGTCCAGGGTCTGATACCATGTTGAATTTCCTGTAAACCTAGCACCCATCAATTATTCCTAATAAAATCACTTTATTGAACAATTGCACAACTAGGTTACTCAACGATAATAATCAAAAGCATAAACAACAGAAACCATAATACACATTGCACAAGATATTCGAGTAAAACACCCCTGGAAAAAAACTTGCGGGAAAACCAGTTTTGAGTTTGATTTTATTGCTAAAAATCATGGGCTCTCGTCCTGGGATAATGGCCCATCAGAGGAATTACAATGTAGCAATAGCCTGGCCCACTTGGCTGCTATCTCCTTGTTGCCCCTTTGAATACTTCCTCAACCCTGCCCACTCATACACAAGTACATGAGCAAGACTCCCTCTTGCTCCTATGCACTCATTGTGTGCCTCTCACTCTCCTTAGATTTGCTTTTATAATTTCCTAATGACTAAAACCCTATCTCCAAAGTGATCGATGATCAAGATCTGATCTTGACGTCTTGAGATCAATGGTTGTGACTTAAATCACCTAAATCACTCAACTTTACAAATAGTCACTTTAGTCATTAAATAAAATCCACTTCAATAATAAAGTTGATATCTAGAGAGTGTCGCTCGGACACCTCCGCATGCTAGGCACTGTGGATGCAGAAGTACCTGTCCGAGCTACCCCAAAAGCTAACAGAAAACATCCTTAAAATACATCCTCACTCTATATTGTTTTCAAACAATCCGTGAGTGATATTTAGTGTGTTGATAGTCCTTGAAATACACATAGAATATTGTTTTAGATAGCATCATACACCTATTAGGGACACCCCCCTAAGGCTAGGATATTACCAATGCAAACGGAGAGGCTTCCAACCGTGATAGGGTTGGTTGTCTAGAATTATCAAGCAAATTTGTTTGTGCAGGTTTGTGTGATAACAAAGCCTAGGGCAAGGCTCTCCCTTCCAACAAGCAATCCTCTGCTCCCAAACAGTGGCAGTAAGCCGCTCCTTTAAGATGTCAAGACACGCCACAAATCATCTCTTCTTCCAATGCTCTGGGACAGCCCTCTATCATGAGTTTCTTCCCCTCTGCCTCAAATGGTAGGAGAGACATGTATAGAAGTGGATGGCCCACATGAGTAGTTCCCTCCTCTAAGGCATCCCTCTAGGGCGTTTTGATTTGATTTGATTTGTATCCCTCAACAATTCATGTATCACTCTAGTTTTTTACAACAATGCTCTCTTCCCTAGCTATTAGATTTGATATCTTAGATTAGATCTTCTTTCCACCTTTTATGTAGGAGCAGCCCTTCGTGCTCCCATAGTGTATTGGCAGTATTGTACTTAGCAGTCCCATTGACCTATTTGTGGTCATCTATTGGTCTTAATAAAATTATATTATTTTATCTTATTTCATCTTATCTAAGGCAAATTCTTAGCAAGAGGCTAGAGTGTGCACCATCTAAAAGTCAACAATCTCAAGCTCAAAAGGAGGCGCACCTGTCTTAGGTATGCAAAAGGCCTTAAATAAGCCAATGGGAGTCTCCTCATCAAGTGAACCCTAGGTGTCCAATTTAGAAGGCTTATAAACGAGGAAACCTTTGAAAAAAGCAATAAGGTGAAGCATAAGTCAAACTCTAAGAATAGGGCATCTAAAGATAGTAAACTCATCTCCAAAGAGGTGCCTTACCCTAGGATAAGAATAGCACGAAGAAGACCAAAAATAAGGCAAAGGAAGGTTCTTCAACAAGTGTGCCCTAGCTCCTAAGGATAGAACATCTATACACAGAGGATCTCTTGAAATAACAACCCACCATGAACTGGAATCAAGTGAAGTAGAATTAAAGCTTAAAAATAGCACATCATGCTCATGTAGGGAGCATCCTCCTAGGCCATAGATAGTAGTAACGAAGGCCACTAAGAAACTTGAGGAAACTTCCTCAAGCTTGCCCCCAAGATCTAAGTCAAATCAATCATGGAGGAACCTTCCAAGCTAGTACGTCGTAGGTCTCTAAAAATAGTAGCTGCATCTCAAGTGGGGCCCATTGGGTACCTCCTAGAATGCTCCAAAGTGATCCAAACCCCGAAAATTTGACCAAAAAACAAACTTCTTAGAATGGCATGAAACTTGACCAAAATGCTATACAATACACAACACTAGGTCTCCAAAAATAGTGTCAAATCCCAAGAAATCTCACTAATAAAAATAGACCAAAAATCCTCTGATTCTGATTGCCACCAAATTTCACCCCCACATTGTACTCAATACCGCATCTCCAAAAATGTGATCATCTCTGAAAACTGAAAATTTATATTTTTAGACCTCAGATTAACAAAATTTGATTGGCTTTGACCAAGGCCCAAAATATCTCGGAACCTCACACAAACGAATCCCATGCTTGTCTCTCCAATGGGTATCTAAATCTACTTTCAGATTTCAAGAAAAATAAAATTTCTAAAAATAGCAATTCTCCAATTTTATGAAACTTGAAAATCTAAAAGTGCCCATTTGAAGAACTCAATACTAGGTCTCCAAAACTATCATCTACTGCTGAAAAAGATCAAGTTTCTAAAAATAAAAACTACTAAAAATAGTGGAATCAAGAATCTAAAAGTGCCCATCTGACTGTCCTCATCCTCCCATGCATCTTCCAAAATCTGAATATCAATCCAATGCATGGATAAAAGTTGCTATATATCTGGAAGCCTGAACTAAGCTCTGCTAAAAATAGCACAACAAGTGTTTTCCACCTAGAACATTGATCTTTGGATAATCTCCAAACACTCAAACATTGCAACTCTGAAACGAGGTTGGGCTGGAATAAATATCTGTAACTAAATACCCATATGGCAACGGTACTCGCAAACTATCGATGTCAAATAGTGAACTCCGTAATGTTAAGTCAACCCCGTACAATGTCCATGAACCATTCATGTCAAATGGTGAACTTTGTAATGTTGAGTCCACCCCGTACAATATCCACAAACATATGCTAGAACTTAACACCAAGTTTGTGTAGGCAAATCTGGTGTAAGCAAGCCCAATTCAGTTGGGCAATAGGCCATTTTGAGTCCATCGGGTTCAAAAAACAGCGAAAGAAGAAGCCTCTGTAAAGTCTTCAAAAAATTGCATTTATAGACCAAAGAAAGGAGAGGTACCAGCAACTTTTGGAAAACAAATCAGGGGCAAAAGAGGAGAGTGTACTCACTGTAAACTAGCATACCCCCGAAGCAGGGGAAAGGAACGCCGAAAGAAATTAAGTAACGTATGTTTTTATGACTATCTTATTTAGTGTTTGTTATGAAAATGAAATAAAAATGAGAAAAACCATGAAAATCCCCTTGGATCGCCACTACAACGCCACCGGGACTGTGGACATCCAACCCGGGCAACCCTACCGGAGCTGCGCCCTGCATGGGCACTTGGCACTTGTTGATTCATTGGACAAACATGCATACGTGGCAATTAATGATTCGCTGTGTTGCTTTGATGAGCTACATGCCAACCCTGCTATTAGCAGTTGCTCCAGTTGGTTAAAAAGGCTTAATTTAACTGTCAAAGGTCATCGTCATTTTGGAAGTGCAAATACTAACTGAGTTCATACATGGTTATTTAAATTTCTCAATATATATTTTGGTATGACTGGCAGGTAAATTAGGGGTGGGGGACTTTGAAGTTAAATAGAACCACTTAATTTTTAAATTATTGATACAGTTTCTCAGCTAAATGGTAAATTTTCCACAATGGACTTATTGTTAATTATAAAGCTTCAAAAAATCATACCCCAGAAAGCCCTTCAATTCCCAAAGGGCTGCTTCTCGATTTAGCCTTTCGGACTTCCCAATCGGCGGCAAGAATGGACAGCGCCCCCAGCCCTGGAAGCCCTAATTCCCTGCACATTCGGTCCAGTTCCTCCCTGCCATCGTTTCCATGAACTCTGAAACTGCCCAGGCTTCTGGCAAACAAGTGCTCTTCTTTGGATGTGGAAGATCTCCGCGCCGGAGACTGCGGCGCAGAACGAACTTCATCGTAGTCTATGTGCTTCTGTGCTTTCGTCCTCTGGAGCTTCATTCTCTGTTGACGGCCCACACTCTCCATCGAATCTCAGAAACAATACAAGTAAATTTTGTCAAACTCCATTAAATCTCTAAAAATCCTGCTGAATAGTGTTCCTGGATTTCATCTTTCAGATCTGGACCAACCGTAAAAACAGTGGCGTTTTCTCATTGGTTATGGAGACGATCAAAATCACAACTGTGAAAACAGGTGGCAATTTCTCATTCGGTATGGACAGACGATGAAAATCGCAAGAGAACCCTCCCTTAGAAGAACGCCTTCGGCATAATGAGGATTTTAAACTCTAAGCAGGTACCAACAACTTCTAGAAAACAAATCTGCAGCAAAAGAGAAGAGCGTGTTGGCTGTAACAGAGAGTTTTAAACCCTAGGAAGGTACCAACGACTTCCAGAAAACAAATCTGCAGCAAAAAAGGAGAGTGCACCTTTTACCATAGGAAACCTTAGAAAGAGGTGTTGCCCTTAGAACAGTTGTTGAATTACAACCTTAGTTTCAACAGAAATCAAGTTTGAGTGCTCAGTTTTGTGTTATTTCGGCTAGGCGTAGATTAAGGGTGATTTAGTCTTAGAATAGAATAGCAATGTTAAAAAAATTAGCCACCTAACTGGGGCCAGCTGCCACAACTACCCTTTAGTGGTAAAATATTTTATATATTTTTATGGATAAGCTTTGTTGACTGAATGTGTGGTTATAGACCCCTTGTTTAGACTCTAGAGTCTACGGCAGATTTTGTATCAGTGATTTCTTTTACAGTTTTTCCTATTTATAGGCATGTGCAATGAAAATGAGGGTCTGTAGAGATTTGGTCTTGCAATTATTATTTAGGAGACTAAGTTGGGCCAAGAGCAGCATCCATACTACCTTGGATGATTGTGGGCCTGTGTTGGTGTCCATATCTTCTCGGGAAAGTATTTTGCATTGTTGAGGATTCATTACTTGTTCAGTTCTATCTTAGATTTATAGTTGTTGTTCAGACTGTTGTTTTGAAGGTTCATTGTGCAGTATTTTCAGAGTATTTAACTGTTGTTATTACTTCTACTAATGTTGAATTTATTGTGGTTATTATCTAGAATTTGTTGTCCTATTATTAGTTGAAGCCCGAATCTATTGTTGTTACCATAAACAGACCTAGTTGTAGTTCATCTGTCATCTAAGTAATATTAGTCTACCATTAGATATTTTATGGGTTCATAATATTCAAGTTCATAACAGTTCAGTGTTCCATTAGATAGTTTCTAGGTTCATAATAGGGCACCCTTATCCCTATAAAGAAATATCAATTATCCTTGTATATCAAAAGCCCCTTTACAATTATAAACAAAACCTTCATCAAAACCACCAGTTAATATAACTTTATGAAGGTAAGTTGAATTAAAATTAATCTGTTAGTAAAACGAGAGTGGCGATATTCCCCCCGCCAAGGTTCAAATCTCCCCAGCAACAAGTCCACCCCTCATGGGTCAGCCCACCCATGCAAGTGGGTAATTTCTGATGGCTGGATCTAGGTGCAAGTCCTGAGCAACTTTGGCGGAATAGATACCTCCCACACACGACTTCTTAGTCAACAGAGTTTGAATTGAACATTGCAGTCAGACTTAGCTCCATTAAATATATTCCCGGATTAGGGAGATGCACACTTGCCACATTGTCATATGAGAAGAATTTGTCAAAAAAAAAATATCCTCGATAAGTAGTTTCATTTTAATATTTCTCAAACCATAGAGTGTAGAGATTATGAATTGTTGCGACTAGCAACTTTGAAGAGTGGCTTCTAATTTTGCACAAGTTGTTTCTTTAATGATTCTAATGCATCCAAAGTCAATCTATCTATGTGGATGAAGATTAACTATTAACCCCAAGTTTGTCACTTCGTCATTTCTTGTCTTGTAGTTTGTTTTGTCTTTAAAGACTTAAACATGTGGCCGATGAGATCTCAGTATTTTTATCTGATGTATTTTACTGCTCTATGAAGTGGGTCATTAGTTAAGCCTCGTTGTGATTATAAAGATGTCATTAAGAAGTCCTAATTAATTGGGAAAACGGTTGTATTCCCCAACCCTCATGTACACAACCTCTAGCTATCTTGATTTGAGTTATCGTTATGAGGGGAGGCATTCATATTGTATACTATGCATAACTTCCATGTTTGTCGATGACAAGTAAATATATGTAAACATACAATGAGTTGAATAAGAGCTTCATGACAGTTCCTGCATTTTGTGAATGATGTTATTGTTTCCTTTCCTTTATCTTATTTATTTAAGTCATGTGCGCATAAATTATTTTAAATTATTTCTTGATTATCTCCATCTAATTGGCATTCCAAACTCGTAACTTCGAGTGGGTTCACTCCCAACATTTGGCACCATTATCAAGGTTGGGATTCAACAAAGGGAAACTCCCTCTTTGGTTACCCTACTTCGCTTGGTGAAAGACCTCTTCACATTCAGCATCAATGTCGCATTTGGAATTTGACAATAGGGAATCCAAATTTATTCAACGGTTATAATTGTTACAGAGTTCCCCCAATTTGGTTGGTAACAACAACTAACACGAGACAAATTATGTGAAGATGTGAAGACATAAAAATGTGTGTTTGATGGATCCTGGATTTCGAGAGGTGAGTAATGTGAGAGAACATGATGTGCAATCACCTCGGTGAAGACCGAGTGCAGGTGAGACACTAGACGTGGTTGCAAACCACTGAATCATTCATGTGTATGAAGATGATCTTTCATCGTTCATTTTAATTTGTTGATTTCTTTTCTTAATATGACATCGTTGTAGTTTCATATGGCAAAAGAAAGTCTCAAAATGAGGGGTCACAAAGTCCAAGGTTACAAAATTTTGCATGGATTGTAGGATGTCAATTGCAATCAAAATCCCTCATAGTTGAGAGTTGTTGTTAACTAATTTCTTGAGAATGATAATGAAGATCTTGTGACTTTGTCTAAATTGTTTTCTAGATTAAACCTCAATCCGTGTCATGAGGAGGGTCGCGATCAAGTGATTTCCCCTATAGAGGAGGATACTGACAAAGGAGGAGCACACGCCCAGGAAACCCCAATTAGCCAAACCTATTATAGGTGGAGATCAAGTGGTGTGCACCCTCAGTCCATAGGTGGATGTTGGAGAATAAGGATGCTCAAGTAAATGAAGGGGGAAATAGAGGAGCCAACAACACTCCCTTGTGAAAAACAACATGGCACCAATTATTGAAAAGCAAAATGATGTTGGAGAATAAGGACAAGATGCTCAAGTAAATGAAGGGGGAAATAGAGGAGCAAACAACCCTCTCTTGTGACAAGCAACACGGCACCAATTGTTGAAAAGCAAAATTTACCCCCTTCAACAATGTTGGAACTGGAAGTGAAGACCCAACAAGGCATTGTAATATTTGTGAAACAATCTGGATAGCCAACAAAAAGGGAAAGGGATATACTGGTAAAGGCTTCCCCTGTTATGCTAAGAGACATTGCAAGCTATTGGTGCAAAGAGTGCCGTACTAGTTATCTCGTGATGGGATAACCTTGAGAGAAGAATTCATGCTTTTCACAGGATAATAGTGAAATTGTGGATGGAATATACAACTTCAGGCAGGAAAAGGGATAAAGTGTCTATTTTTATAATTGACATTGAAGACCCTTATCATAAACATGGACGTGAAGGTGAGATATGGATTGTTGAAGAAATGGCTTATGGAGGGATTGCAACCCGGATATAGAAATAATACGAAGCTTTACTAGACAAATCATATGAAGAAGCATAATATAGAGCATTAAACTTAGAATGTGAAGATTGTGGGAGATTGTCAATGAGGAGTTATGAAGAACCTTTCGCAATTGATGCATTCGGACAAAAGATGTTGCAAAATTGATGAAAGAAAATACAAAAGGAAAATAAAAGAAAGGAAATAAATTTGGTCCCTGAGTTGTGGGGTCTAGTGGTTCAGACAAAACACCAAAACAATAATGACCTAGGTTCAAACCCCAATGGGCATAGAGCACTCATCGTATATATGAATTAGCTAAGTTTGACAAATCCGGCCCCTTTTCACCATGATAATGTGGAATTGGGGTTCATTGCTCCCCGCGGATCAACAAAAGAGTTTACCCTTACCAAAAGAGTTTACCCTTACCAAAAAAAGGGAAATATATATGGTGTACAAATTGTAAACCTGAAGAGCATCCAAAGTCAAAGTGCCCAAACAAGCAATTTTGTCACATTTGAAATCGAGGACGCGGGCAAAGTAAAATGTAACGATGGTAATTAATTAAAGAGGCCAATAACAAAGGAGAGCACACTCCTAACCAAAAGTCTATGAGAAAAATGACAAAGGAAGGTCTATGATGCAAGGCTTTCGATGTAAAAAATATGGACACTACAACAAAGATTGCATAGAAGCCCAACCCTGGAAGGCATAATTGTGTCAATGTGTAGACCCGGTGATCACGATGATGATAATTGACTGAAATATAAACAAATAAACTTTGTGGAAGCTGATACATAAGCAGTGCAGACTAGGCTAAAAGCAAAGAAGGCACAACACTAAGATTCAGCAGGTGACGGGAAGAAGGAAAAGTCCAAGAGCCTGATTGAGTCAACTTTCAAGTGACGAAGATTGATAAAGTTTTCTTAAGAGAGACCCCAGTGAAGATGGTTACATTGATCACACGCATACCTCATATGAAAAAAAGCCTTGGTGCAGAAGGTCAAGGAAGTTATGCGTGAAGACGAGCCAGTGAAGACCCAATGGCAGCCGTTATCGCGGAGAGAATGGAAACAAGTCAGCCAATAATATGCAATAGTGGAGAAACTCCTCCTAAGGGGAGAACACATCAATTTGGCGATGGATAAAGACGATCATGCGACCCAAGTCATAATAACTATAAATGACTACTAGCTGAAGATTGTCACTGATGGGGAATCCGGAGTTCATCTCCTGTTGAAGAAAGAATGGATGAGAATGGGAAAACCTGCACTATGGACTTTTTGCTATGTTGCAAATAGGGTAGAGTTAATAGTGCGCTGATAAGTCAGGGACTCAATTTGAAAATTGATGGAAAACCCGGAGGTACTTCTCAGAGCAGACAAAAACCATAAACATTTAACCCAACTCAAATCACACCTGCATGGATAGTTTGATTTCGTTCTTCACAGTTTACATTATTTCACTTGGAGTACAGCTATAATAGAGCTGGAAATCGAATGGAAAACTATATGCAGGGCACAAGATTGTAACAGTACTACCGCCCTCGACAAGTTTTGCTTCTTAATTGGAAAGTAACGCATTCCATTAGGATAGAATTTCATGGAATGTACACTACCTCTGTACTTGTCGCTCCACCAGCTGTTGAGAAGACGCTCCCCGAAAACACGTATCTCCCTCAGATTCCCTTACTGCACATCATGCTCATTTAAATCATTCATATATAGGATGCATGTGATCGAATGACGCGAGTTTCTTGAAAGGTTAGGGAGATGCAGAGGGCACCAATACTTTAATAAATAAGAAGCGAAAATTTAAAAAATGCAAATAGTTTTGGAGGATGATTTGGGAAATAACTTATTTACTCCATTAGTCTTAGTTTCTTCTGTAGTATATTAAAAATTATAATAATAAAAATAATTTAATTTTAAAGTTACTGGTGTCATTAAATTGGTGTATCTAACTGTTATTAAATTGGTGTATCTAATTAGTGTATCTAACTGTTAAAGTTTACAAAAATATAGATTATTTTGGTTTTGAACATATGATCTTTTAAAAAAGTATTATTTTAGTTTTGAACTTGTTTTTTGGTTCTTAATTATTAAGTTATAAAAAAAAATCAATTTTGTTATATATTTATTTATATTGAGATCATTATTAAATATGTAAATTTTTTTAAAATGTAAAAATGTAAGGTTTTTATATTAAAGGTTGTTATTCATCTTAATATTTTTATAAAAACTTTATATTAAAGATTGTTATTCATCTTAACATTTTTATAAATCCAAAACCAAAATGGATTTTAAGTTAACTTTTTTAATTTATTTTTATTTGTATTTTGTGATACATGTTACATATCTAGTTGAGTTGTAGAATGCATTTTTTTAAGCAATAATTATTTTAGTTTACTCATTATCTTAACAATGAAATATAAAAGAAAAAATATTATAACATATAGCATAGTTTTATGGTCACATAACATAAAAGGGCATTAGTATATCACTAGCAACACAAAAAATCTCTAAATAGTTAGCTCAATTGATTGATAGACGTTCTTTGTGCGGAAATTCATGAAGGTCTTGCAATCAAATACATTAAGTCCCTTGGGGTTACGAGTCAATATTTTCACTAACGGTTACTATCATCTTCCATCTAGGAAACTGAGAAAGAGGGGGGAATTATGTTGAGGACTAGCAAGATACTAGCATCCTCACCTATAATGCTTAATACATAGGTGATATAATGCTTAATACATAGTTGAGTGAGGGGCTATACTTCAAAAAAAAACATAATAGCTCTTAGTTAATGTAATTAGATTTAAAATCATGATTATAAAATTAATGACTTGATTCATTTGTGGGGATGAAAAGCCCACGAACAACTATATTAGTTGTAAGTTGCATAAGTTATAAAGTTATTGTGGTGAGATTTGCACATGTACCAATGACCAAAAGTACAATTTGTAGTGTCCGTTGAAGGACACAAAGGTTGCTTGTGGGTCCCTCAAAGGAACATAGTTGTGAGATGACAAAATCCATTATAGTTGTAACATCCCCACTATAATCCTTGGTTTAATTAATGCTTATGTGGATATAATGTGTGGCTACGACCAAAGCGATGTAATATGTGAATTGTATTTCTATGTTTTAATAACAAAATGCGATGTCAGTTGCTAAGGGGACATAGACAGAGATGGGGGTTGAATCAATCCACAAGAGAGGGGAGGGTCTAAGAGGATGCCTAAGAGGGGGTCTAAGGGGGGAATTACCCATGTATATTAATTCAACCCATTTTCATAATTTTACTATTGATGTATGAACCTTCCAATTTCTGATTGAGTGTTCCCAAAGCCAATCATTGAATACATGTAAGAGGGTGGGTGTGAGTAGTCACATCCCATAGTTATTGGGCACATGGGGGTTGAGTACAATCAGCTTAGGGAAGTGTGTGAATCAAGAAAGGCAAGCTATAGGGAGGAAATATGTATGGGTTGGGGACAACAGTTTTACATAAGAAGTTTTAAGCATGAGGAGCAAGGAAGAGAGCTTGGAGTTGGTGCATCCATGGAGGGCGAATTCTAGAGCATGTTGGAGCGTATCTAGAGCATTTTGGAGCTAAAAATTGAAGAGCCAAGTTGACAGGCATGAAGAGTGAACTCGTGAGTGATTTGCACTAAAACACCAAGTGTTTGTTGTTGTTTGTCGGTAGTTCTTCCTAATAGTGAGTTCCCTGGAGTTCCCAGCTGAGAGATTCCTAGATACATGTGCTAGAGAGACCATGATAAACGAATGGTACGCCCAAGGGATTGAGATCAGTGAAGGGGTACATTCATTGGGTTGGGTAGGTCAAGAGGAAGAGAGTTGGTGGAAAATTGGGATAGTTGTAGGAGAATACCAGTGGGTTATGGGAATTATGAGTTGTGAGTGGATAGTGAGATGTTGGAAAATACTGAGAGGGGGGGGTGAATCAGTATTTGAGCTATCAATCAATTTTTAACTTTTCTTTTACTGAAAGATCTTAGTCTACTTTATAGAGATCAGTT
>SNQJ01S0036026.1:53569-66475 GCA_010110895.2 Picea sitchensis | reverse complement strand
TCAAAATGATGATACTTCAATGGATTCCCCCCTTCACCTTGGAAATACCTTCAATGTATAGGCTTGAGAGGCACAACCACCATGAGAAAATGAGGGAAATGGTAGAGGATATGGCTCCTTAAGGTTGGGATTTGACCCTAAGATGAAGCCATAGTATAGGAGTTGACCACAACCAACTTCATCCCAAGAGAACTGACCCTTGGGAAAAGGTGGAGGATCCCACATTTTCCTGTAACAAGATTGGCACTCCCCCTAAGTGAGACACAGAGCACCATGGTGCCCCCTTAACAAGGCCAGAGGAGCGTTGGCACCACCTTAACATGGGCAGGGGAGCGCCACCCATCTAAAATACCCAAAATTGGTCAATTTTTCCAAGAAAAGGGTATGTTTCAACTGTCAAATGATAGGGATTTTTCTTCCAACATGACTTAGGGATTGTAGAAAATGTTTTCATGGTTTCAAGAGGTTGTGACACTTATCAAAGTGAATGCGACAATTGGTAAGGTGCATACGACACTTGCGACAGTGCATGCGACACTTAACAAGGTGCATATGTCACTTTGCAACACTCAAGTGTGACATTTTGGTGTGTAACATATGCCCCCTAAAGTGCGAGGTCATAAGAGAAACTGATGGTTGAAACACTTTACAGATTCTTCAATGCAAGGGTGTTGGAGTAGGAGAACCTAGCAGAAGCAGCAAACAATCATCGGTCAATATACAAATATGTTCCATTTACGAGGCAGACATACCTATGCTCGGAATACAAGATGACTCGAAGCATGGCCATTGACCAATACATTGCGGATCCATGAGAATATTGACTAAGAATATGGCCACCAGAGATACAATGTGAATCCATACCTCCATGACATGAATTGATCGCAGTCACGAAAAATACACAGTGGAGCTATGAAATGACAAAACATAGCCATGGATCAATACAATGTGGATCTAGGTGACAGTATATATATCAGTTAGATTGCCATCATGGTGATTGTACTAAAATCTTTTACATGCTCAAATGATCTCCATCATAGCATGGGAAAAGCACATAACAGAGTGAGCGCCCAACCTAGGGTCTTCGTCCCGATTTCGAAATGGTACGAATCTATCCATGTGAATAGATGACTTGATGTCGAACATGGTAGAAACCACTTGATTACCAGTCATTGAGGTATATTGTTAACAAATGTGAGGGAAATCACCAATGATGACAATGATTCCCAAGGTACCTTTAGTACATTCCAACGAATGTGAATAAATGAATTGAGGTCGAACACTCGTGCAATCTGTTGTCACTCTTTAATTTTCCTTGGTTGTAGAAGGAAAACCCATAGGTAACCACAAACCAACTTGTAGATTAGAAGCTAGCGCTTCCAACACAGAGAGGGATCTCTCTGATAACTCAGCCACATAAAAGATTGGTTATTTAATAAGCACAATGGATAGGTCTTCAGTTGAGTGAGGTTTTTCAAAATGTGGTGGCAGGGTGTTGATGCTTGAATCTGTTAGGACCGAAACGAGAACCTCACAAGGATATATATCCCCCTGCGGTTTTATAAAGGTGGTACTCCTCTCTGTTTCAAGATATTCTTGGGATTCTAGATTTTCAAAATAATATAGGACTATGAGAAAGTCCACTGTGATATTCAAAGAAATATAAAGATCATGTTGACGATTAAAAACGTCAACGTAATTTCGCCCACAAAGTGTTGCTAAAGCCTATTATTATATAAGACTAAATAGTACTAGTAGGTGGGACCCCCTTGAACTATTGGAGATCGAATTTGTTCATGTTCGATGTTATGATGATGTGCTACAAAGGTTTACATGGTTGATGAGATATTGTTGTCGTTGGTATGAGTTCAGCTTTGAAATGTTGTTCCTTCATGTTACTACAGCCTGCTATTCATTAAATGGTATTTATTCTCCTCGCACCTGCACAACAAACATGTTATTGAAATTATATGAAAGGAAATTAGAGGAAGGCAAAATACTATAACACATGCAAGGAAGGGACCTAGTTCTGCAATACTACCTACATGAAATTACTTGTTGATTGTTGTTAAACCCTAGCTAACAAGGAATGGATATGAAATTGTGTTGAATCACGTGATTTATATGGTTGAAACGTTGGTGGCGCACTTGGCAAGTGGCATTGTAAATGGTCATACAATGGAAAATGGAATTGGTAGTCGATATACATATGGTACCTTTGATAGTTTAAATGTCGAAGGCATGATTGACAAGTTAATGGTGCTATTGGTTATGCAATGGTTTTTATATGGCATTCGAATTATGTTGTGATGCAAGTCATGCTATGGGTTTTTGATATGGTGATAGTCTTGATACATGTTGATTAATGGTGTTAATGGAGAGTTGTTGGCATGTACTGTTTGAGTTAATGAGGTATGGGTGGAGGCGACGTGCATTTACTGCATGTCACCTTTACCCTTCCCATTGGTCGCCACCCTAGTCAAACTATTGCTTGATCTTGTTGTTGTGTTCATGCTCCAGAATTTTAGCAGGGTGAAACCGCTCGGCCACCTTATGTCTTAAGGATTTTCGATTAACATGTATGGTTTTTTTTTGGCCATTCTTCACTTCACTCTGGTTATGAAATGATTACTGGCTCATATGTATGGGTTTGTGTTTGTCCTGAGCTTGCAACTGTGTCAAATTTTGGTTTTTTAAATGGGAAATGGATGGTTCTTCCTAAATTTTGAAAGTTATCAATCTTCCTGGTGATAGCTCTCTGCTACTACTGGATTAGTTGGGGTTCTTTTATTGTTGGGTTGCTTGGCCGGTTGTCCCCACATGTGCACATCACTTGTCCAGACTCTGTTTTTTTTTTTGGGTTTAACGGTTGAAGGCGTTCTTCATCACTACTTTTTGTTTATTTGAGAAATGGTCGCTCTCCCCACCAAAAGCCACGAAATGGCTCTTCTGTTCTTGCTTGGCCTTGTCATCACCTCAGTGCTGGGGTTTCTTTAAGAACCACGAGGGGTACACCCTATGCGCATTAAGCTTTGTTGTTGATCGGGTTGGATCCTCGCTCCTCTGTGATAACCCTCCTGTCTCAAACTTGACATATATCCGCGAGTAATTCGTGGTTCCATCTATGCATGCACTAATGGTATCAGGGTTGTCATCATTAAAAGAAGTTGGCTCTAGTTGTCATGTGTTAGTCACAGTGTGAACTGTTAAATCTACAAGTCCGAGGGGGACATGGAGCACCAGCTTAGCCTGTAGGGTTTACCACTTGTGTGTTGGGTGATCGTATATCGCCAACCATTTTGAGTACATATTCGTCCAGTTGGTTATGTAACATTCTTGATAATTTGGCATTCGATTATTGTTCTGTGATAATAAGGATAAACCTTCGTTGACAATTACACTTTCACGGAACGTGGTCACTCTCCTCATATTAATACTCAGTATTTTATTAGATTAGCCTCTACCCCGATTTGATTGGATGCGTGGGTATGCATAGATACTACAACTTGTTCGGTTGATTGATTTCCTAACACAATGGCGGATTGTTGGTTGTTATACAGTCATTAGTATTTTCGCTTATGATGTTTTGGATAATAGTTGGCATTGGTTACAAGGGCTTGGTGTTATTCACACATGTCACGTTCTGTGAATGATGTTTTGCAAAGTAAATTTGGGTGGGGTAACTATGGTCTTCTTTGGGGACAAGTGATTATTGGACTGGATATATCCCTGCATCTTTTTGTTTGTTGGTTGGATAAGCCTGAGTATGCACAACTTGGTCAATCACGAGTGACTAAATCAATAGCTCAACACGATATATTGAGTTATATCGTGATCGTATGGTTGCTGTGTGATTATTGGAAATGTTACACTGTGGGATTTTGTCAATTGTGCACTGTGTGTAGTATGGATGGCTTGTTTTCACACTCGGTGATACCCACTGAGTTTTAAGCATGTTATTTATTGCAATTGACCATTGTTGATGAAAATCGTGTTGGGTAGGTGGCTCAACTTTTCAGTCACCTTGGATTGTTTGTTCCAAAGAAAAAACTACATTTCATGGGAAAGCTACTCCTGCATAGCTTGTGTCTAATTTATGGTTGTTGGTTGTATAATGAGTTGTCATTTTCAAGCGTGTAAATTTGATCTTTTACTACATATATATAAGAACAAATATCATTGCAAATTTTGATGGACTCTATCGCAACAATAGTGACTTCGTTGTTATTTTGAAAACATGACTGTGGAGTATAGTCGTGGACTGAAGAAATGCCTAGACAGTGGTTGGTTTCGATAGTAACATATTGGAAATGGGGATTGTTCTTAAATTGCTATAAAATGCAGATTGTGGGAACAATGTCTCTTACAAATTGTATGGAAAACTTATTGTTTTGCAATAGCATTGTGTTAAGTTTTTTATTAATGAACAATAATCTAGTTAAATGTACAAGAATTGTTATTTAGTCAAATGATTGTTGATTGGATGGTGCATCTAGTCTTACTACAGAATATTTTATGGATCGCTTGATTAATTTCATGAACAATAATCATTTTCTTCCCCTTCCATGATCTCACTTTACGCTAATTACAAACCCTTCACATATCCAATATCCTTCTCTCACCCCCTGTTGTGAAATTGATTACAGCCAAGGGAAATTCTGTATTGAGATAGATAAAAGTGGCAGTGTTTTGGGTGGATTGCAATGATGTTTTATTGGTTTGTTTTACAATTGATTGTTGTTGTCATTGAGCAGTGACCATTTCTTCTCCCCTTTCATTATATCATTTTTTTTGCTAATTACAAACCCCTCATGTATCCCTGAACCCTTTCTCACCCCCTTGCTCATTGATTAACATTAAAACAATTTGTATGGATTGGATTGCATGAGCCTGATACATTATGAGCCAAATCTATTTCGTTCTTTAAGAGTTGTCATGCATGGTTATTTAAAAAACTATTTGCTAATCGATTACACATGCTAGATGAGTTTTTTCAGTCGGGGAAGCCATGGCCAAGGAAACAGAGGTAGAGGTAACTAGAACTGAGGCCTAAGAAGGCCCAAGTTCTCCATACATTTTGATGTTGATCCAGAAGAGCTTGGCCAATTTTTTCATGCCAGATTCTTTAACTGGATTGGGCAAGGGATAGTCCAACCTAGGCCAGAAAGGCCTCCTTTCCAAGCCCCGCAAGCCCCCGGTATCCCTGTACCTCCTCATGTCTCCTTACAACCTGAGGTCCCTGAAAATGATGGATGGCAGGAGATTGTCCACTCGACAATCTCCCAACATCGTGGCTGGCCCAACTTGACCTTGCCTACTCCTCCACCTTTGAACCCCATTGTCCAAGATGCCCCTAACCACTCGCCAGTGCAATCCTCCCATGCTAGCAAGAGATTGAAGACTAAATCCCACCATGCATTTGATAAAGGAAAAGCCAATGTTGCCCCTTCTTCACCCTCCGTTGACTCTCACAAATATGTGTCTTCACGGATGCATTTCAGGGACGATTGTTCCCACGTGATCAGTAAAATAAATCCTAAACGCTCTGCCCAGCCTAAGGCAAATTCAGGAAAATCAATAGGTGACAACAACAACCAAGGAAGGGTTGCATCATAGACTGGGAAATATGGCTTTTGAATTTTATGTTATCTATTGTTTTATGACAGTTGACTTCATGGATTTTGGACAACATGTTTTATTTTGGATATATGAGTATTATTTTGAAATATTTTCAAATTTCATGAGCTAAAATTGCCAAAAGTAAATATGTTGAGGCAAGGCACAAGGAGGTGTGCTTGCTTAACTAATGGTTATGTTATAATTGTTATGATTGTTATGAACTAAAGGGAGTCACAAGGGGTCCAACCTACTAGTAATTATTATGACCCTATTATGATTATTACTTCCCCCCCCCAACTAAAGTTAGTTGAGTCTTTATTTAGCTTAACTAATGAGTTGGTTCAACTACTTCAACCAATTCTAGTTTGTTAAAAGCAAAAGAAAAGGGAGGAACATGAGGAGGATAGAAGCAGAAGCATGCTAAGGTTTGCTCTTTGAGTTTATGTTTAGATAGTTCAATTTTAATTCATTCATATATTCATCACAACCTAATTCTCTTTTGTGATAGCAAGGTCTTATTGTAAACAACAATATTCAGGGTTGAATCAAATCATTCAGACACTTATTTTTCAGAGGTGTTGATCTATCTTTGATAGTCTGTGTAGACTTGTCTGTTTATGAATTAATTTTCATGACTTATAAAGGCTATTGTGCAGAGTCGAGTGGGAAACAATCTATGGCAAGTTGATCCAGCTTTTAGAGTTCAGTTTTGGGTTTCTGTCAGAGGTCCTTTTGTATGTTTCATTGGGGACGTCTAAGTTTGACTTTGGTCCATAATTTATGTATGATATTTTGTAAAGAAATTAGTCTTTGGTGAATTGGAATGAAATAAAGGATTGTTTTATGTCTCAATTGTCTTGATTATCATCTTGGTGTCTTTTCTTCTGTTCTTACATTTATTTTAGCAACTGTCATGTTCATAAAATTACATTAAAAATGAATTTTCAGCAAGCTTTTTATTGATAAAAGACTATTTTAAGCACTCGTAATTAATGCTTGTGAGTTAGAACATTATTTTTGTTGGCTATAAACGTTGGGTGATATTCCCGTCTATTTTTCTTTAGCCAAGTAAAGTCTAAAAATGCTTGAGTAAGATCAATCCATATCTTTTCCTCAACATTTATATGGCGACCATACTGGGGAGATCTTCGATATCTCTCTCGTTAAATTTTTGTACTCGATTTTTCATCGATAAATCTTTCTTTTCTGAATTTGATTCTTTGATTATTTTGCTATTAATGACTATTCCTATTGCAAGGCAGCCCAATATTGAGCCCAGTCTTCAAGACCAGACCAACATTGCTTTGAACCTGTTTAACGCCATTCTAGACACTGCCAATACCCGTGCCAAACTTAACCATTCTTGGGAAACAATTGAACGAGATATTAGTGCTCAAGAATGATTGGAGGCTAGATGTAGACAACCTAGAAATCAACAATAACCTTTGTTTCTTCAGTTTTGGCCTTTTTTTCATGTCCTTTGATTCTCGTGCTTCTAGAAGAAGAAGAGGCTTGTCACCCGAAATCAATCCTATTGTTGAAATAGGAAGGAGAATTGTTGTGTTATCTACCCAACAAAGTGCTCTATGGATAACTTTATCTAATTCATCCAGCTCGTCTTTCTTTCCCTCATCTATCATCCACAAGATGGCATCTAGTGGTGGCTCTGGTGGCACTGGAAGTGCTCCATCTTCCCAATATTCATCGTCATCGATGATTAGTAGCTTGTACAACCACCCTATCCCTATCGAATCTACTACAAACCCCGCCATGGGCATTAAAAAGTATGGGATTTTTCAGTTCGAAGAAGACGCCACGACCACACCGTGGCATGTGTCCTCTCCTCTAAACCTTGCACCTACCACTCGCTCGCTTCTGAAGTTTAAAGAGAATTTGCCTAATTTTTCAGGAAATAACACTGTCAGTACCAATGAACACCTAGTGGCATTTTCTAATGCTTTTCATAACATAGGGGCCAATGACAATGATATCTGCATGCGCTTGTTTGTCAATTCCTTGGAAGGGAAGGCTGCATCTAATTTATTTGACCTTCCTCCTAAGATCTTGTCTACTTGGGAGGAGTTAACCTATTGGTTCCGATCCACTTATGGGCAATCCAAAAGCCCTGCCGAGAATTTAAGGGAATACAATAACGTCACTTACAAAGATGGTGAGACCATCAGGTCTTTCAACTTGCGTCTCATCGAGTTGTATAATCAAATTCTCGAAATTATTCGCCCTTAGAACCAAGCCACTTTCATGCATTACTACAATGCATATCCCTCTCCCTACAGTCATAGGTTGGAGGAAGAAGGCCATTGATAAACTTGGTTCCGCCCTGCACACTTGCTAGAAATATGAGGAACAACTTTAACGAACTGGCCTACCCCGGGGAGAATCGATTAGGCAAACAAATATGTCCGCTCTCCTACAACTAGTGCAAGATATGAATAATCGTATGATAGAATTTAAGCGGAAGGGTATTGTCTCCCCTCTCACCCCTGGAGCTTCATCCTCTTCTCCCCCTCCTTTTAGAAGTCTGGTTGAAAATAATTTTTAGCCCAAAGCTATCCTGCCTAGGAGTTGGTGTAACTTTTGCGAGGAGCGCCATGAAGAAACCACGTGCGAGGTAAAGAAGAGTTCCAAGGATAAGATCTTTGGTAAAAGACCAAAAGCTACTATTGTTGTTCTAGATTTTGCCGAGCCAGAAGATGTCATGGTCATCAACACTAGAAACAAAGCCTATGCCCCAAAAGGCAAGTTTGACCCTCCTCGCAGTTCTTCTAGCCCAAGTTCATCCTCAACCATTGTTGCGCCCCAGGTTCCTAAAATTATTGAGAGTCAAGGAATCACCCCCTCTCCCCCCTCTTCCAAATACAATATCCCAAATCAATTGGCCAACATCAAAGCAGATGCAACCCTCCTAGACATGGTTGTTGTCCATGAACAACAGATGCATCTGAAACAATTCATGGAAGGAAAAGCTTTTGTTGTAGCCAATCTTTCCTAAGAGGTTGACGAAGAGGATTCTTCTGTAAATAAAGTAGGTGTACATAATTTTAGATACCCTGTAAAAAACCCCCCTTTTTACATTTCTATAAAGATCATGGATAAAATTTCCCATTGTTGCGTCATTGATGGTGGTTCGGGCCCAAGTGTCATGTCGAATATTATTATGGAAGAGCTAGGCTTGTCATGTACAAACGAAAACGCCAGAAGCATGCTCTCCTATAATAGTCTACAACAAACAACCATAGGCGATATTAAAGATGTAACCTTGGTTTTATGCGCTCATCCTGAGATAAGGACAACCATCAACATTCAGGTGATTGATATGCCTGTGAGCAATTATTCAATTATCTTGGGGAGAGATTAGCAAGCCCTAATAGGTGGATACCTCTCACTTGATGGGACACATTTATTCGTTCCTCGGAAAGGTAAAAAAATTATAGTCCGTAGAGAAGGAAGAATTTCACCCTATATAGAGAGTGTTCCATAATGTAGCATAAACTATATCGAAGAAGACATAGGAGTATATTCCATCTTTGTTGAAGAGGATAATATTCCTCTGGAAGGAATTGATTCAAATGATGAATTATGGTGTATGCACTTCGATGGTTCACGCTCTAACGAAGGTAACAGGGCTTGTATTATCTTGGTTTCCCCTACAGGAAAAATTCATAATATGTCATACAGGTTGGAGTTCACTTGCTTGAACAATGTCGCTGAATTCGAAGCTTTGTTGTTAGGCATTGAGAACACCCTTAATCTTGGTTGTGGTCACCTTTCAGTTTTCTGTAATTTTGAGCTTGTTGTGAACCTGATACGTAAGGCATGCACTCCTAGCGACAAGATGATGGAACAATACTCCCAAATTGTTTTGGCACTTATCTCGAACATTCTATCTTTTAACATCACTCATGTTAGGAAGGAGCTGAATTCAATAGTTGATCGATTATATGTCTTCACAGCCTCTCCTACTCAGCAGCTCTTGCCTCATTGGCTGGATTGTGCTCTCCAGTATCTGCATTGTCTACACGTTTATGAGGATGAAGAATTCTGGAAGGCCATCCCTAACAATGAAAACATTTGTGTTGTCATTCAGAATGAACCTCTCAAGCCCGAGGAGATTATATCTGTAGGAAATAAGAAAATTCCTGAAGTCTTGACTCCTCTCGAGAGTTCGTTTTCCTTGAGTGTTGAGGGCAATAAAGAAAAACAGAAGGAAGAGGAGTTACAATAGAAGATGGTTAAAACCATCTCCATGAATATTAGGATACCTGGATCTTCAACGAACGTTAAAATAAATGGCCAGGGTTCTGATAAAGAAGAGAGGAGGTTTGTCGAGTTACTTGGTGGACTTCAAAATGTTTTTGCTTGGTTTAATGTGGATCTTCATGGTTTTGATCCTGGTCTTGTCCAACATACCATAAAACCAACTAGGCAAAAGCAAGGACTTGTTAACTCTACACTGCAGGGAACTTTTCAAATGGAGTTGAGAGATTTCTTAAGGACTAAAATGTTTTTAGTCCACCCTGAATGAGGTTCAAATTGGGAACCTACTTCAAGTACCACTAATAATATTAGAACCTGCATTAGTCTTCGAACTTTCAGGCAAGCAATTATGAGCAACCCTTTCTCTCCTCTCGGTATGGAAATCTTTCTGCAACAGTTGTAGAGTCACAGTTAGAGCCCTTATTTGACTGTTTGTTTGGCTACTATAAAATCAAGATAGAAGGGGAAAATATTCACAAAACCACTTTTATTATTAGTTGTGGTACTATGTCTTACAACTACCTGCCTTCTGGCTTATTTGAGGCAAGTATCCCCTTAAAAGGGCCTATGCACACAACTTTCGATGAAGTGGTCAGTCTCCATGCTTATCTTGATGATCTAATCATATGCGTAAAAAGGTTGATAATTACATTATAATTTCAAGTGTTGGGCCATTTCCGGATTACTTTTGTCTTGGACACTGACTCAGAAATCTTAAAGGAATTACAAAGACCATGGTTTTCCCACAACACTAACAGTCCTCGCTTGAAGTATTGTGAGGGACCAGCATGAAAGGTTTCTTTTTGCTGCTTGGATTTTTCTGTATACTAATAGCTTAGCTTTGCTTTCAATTTTTGTGCTTCTTTTCCCTGCTTTACAGTACTTTGATTTCTGCTTTCTAAGTTGAGTTTTTTTTTCTTGCTGCATTTTGATTTTGTCTTTTGTTGCTACTGTTTTAAATTTTGCATGATTACTTTTGTTGCGATTTCGTCTTTATCATCTTTTAAGTGTTTAGTCATGATAGAATGTTGGATCAGTTATGCCACAGTGACACTCCTGCAAAAAGAATTATTAGTCAATAACAATAGAGCTTACACTGTTGTTATGATTTCTCCTCTGAAAGTACTTTGAAATTGTTACATATTTCCGCTACTATCTTACAAGGAATTAGCTACCCCCGCTTCTTCTTACCTTTTCTCTATCCATTGAGATTTTAAGAGCAAGTCTATAAGTCTTCCTCCTTAAGGAATAAATGATTATGCATACAATGGTAGAACCCCTCATACTTAACACTTTCCATGAATTATTCCCAAATTCCCGGTCATCTTTCCATTAAATCCACTCACTGCCCCCTGTTGCATTATCATTCGAGTGATGTCTTCTTGAGATTACTGTTCTTGGTTTGTGAAACCAGGAGTTCTGAGTTCTAAATCTGTTACAAACAAATTTTCCTGTGGAGTCGCCAGTTTGTTGATGATTGAAAACGTCAGCGTAATTTTGCCCGCAAAGTGTTGCTAAAGACTATTATTATATAAGACTAAATAGTACTAGTAGGTGGGACCCCCTTGAACTATTGGAGATCATATTTGTTCATTTTCGATGTTATGATGATGTGCTACAAAGGTTTATATGGTTGCTGAGATATTGTTGTCGTTGGTATGAGTTGAGCAATGTTGTTCCTTCATGTTACTATAGCCTGCTATTCATTAAATGGTATTTATTCTCCTCGCACCTGCACAACAAACATGTTATTGAAATTATATGAAAGGAAATTAGAGGAAGGAAAAATACTATAACACATGCAAGGAAGGGACCTAGTTCTGCAATACTACCTACATGAAATTACTTGTTGATTGATGTTAAACCCTAGCTAACAAGGAATGGCTATGAAATTTTGTTGAATCACATGATTTATGTGGTTGAAACGTTGGTGAGGCACTTGGCAAGTGGTATTGTAAATGGTCATACAATGGAAAATGGAATTGGTAGCCGATATACATATGGTACCTTTGATAGTTTAAATGTTGAAGGCTCGCTTGACAAATTAATGGTGTTATTGGTTATGCAATGGTTTTTATATGGCATTCGAATTATGTTATGGTGTAAGTCATTCTATGGGTTTTTGATATGGTGATAGTCTCAATACATGTTGATTAATGGTGTTAATGGAGAATTGTTGGCATGTACTATTTGAGTTAATGAGGTATGGGTGGAGGCGACGTGCATTTACTGCACGTCACCTTTACCCTTCCCATTGGCCGCCACCCTAGTCGGACTATTGTTTGATCTTGCTATTGTGTTCACACTCCAGAATTTTAGCAGGGTGAAACCGCTCGACCACCTTTCGTCTTAAGGATTTTCGATTAACAAGTATGTTTATTTTTTGGCCATTCTTGACTTCACTCTGGTTATGAAATGATTACTGGCCCAAATGTATGGGTTTGTGTTTGTCCTGAGCGTTGCAACTGTGTCAAAATTTGGTTTTTTAAATGGTAAATGGATGGTTCTTCCTAAATTTTTAAAGTTATCAGTCTTCCTGGTTATAGCTCTCTGCTACTACTGGCTTGGTTGGGGTTCTTTTGTTGTTGGGTTGCTTGGCTGGTTGTCCCCACACATGTGCATCACTTGTCCAATCTCTGTATTTTATTTGGATTTAACAGTTGAAGGCGTTCTTCATCACTGCTTTTTGTTTATTTGAGAAATGGTTGATCTCCCCACCAAAAGCCATGAAATGGCTCTTCTGTTCTTGCTCGACCTCGTCATCACCTCAGTGTTGGGGTTGCTTTAAGAACCACAAGGGGTACACCCTGTGTGTGTTAAGCTTCGTTGTTGATCGGGTTGGAACCTCGCTCCTCTGCGATAACCCTCCTATCTCAGACATGACATATATCTGCGAGTAATTCGTTGTTCCATCTGTGCATGCACTGATGGTATCAGGGTTGTCATCATTAAAAGAAGTTGACTCTAGCTGTCCCGTGTTATTCATAGTGAGAACCGTTAAATCTATAAGTC
>SNQJ01S0036026.1:0-51585 GCA_010110895.2 Picea sitchensis | reverse complement strand
ATATATAAGAACGAATATCATTGCAAATTTTGATGGGCTCTATCGCAGCAATAGTGACTTCGTTTTTATTTTGAAAACATGACTGTGGAGTATAGTCGTGGATTGAAGAAATGCCTAGACAGTGGTTGGTTTCGATAGTAACAGATTGGAAATGGGGACTGCTCATAAATTGCTATAAAATGCAGATTGTGGGAACAATGCCTCTTACAAATCGTATGGAAAACTTACTGTTTTGCAATAGCATTGTGTTAAGTTTTTGAGTAATGAAGAATAAACTAGTTAAATGTACATGAATTGTTATTTAGTCAAATGATTGTTGATTTGATAGTGCATCTAGGCTTACTGCAGAATATTTTATGGATCGCTTGATTAATTTCATGAATAATAATCGTTTTCTTCCCCTTACATGATCTCACTTTCCGCTAATTACAAACCCTTCACATATCCCACATCCTTCTTTCACCCCTGGTTCTGAAATTGATTACAACCAAGGGAATTTCTGTGTTGAGATAGATGAAAGTGGCAGTGTTTTGGGTGGATTGCAGTGATGTTTTATTGGCTTGTTTTACAGTTGATTGTTGTTGTCATTGATTAATGACCATTTCTTCTCCCCTTTCATTATATCATTTTTTCGCTAATTACAAACCCCTCATGTATCCCTGAACCCTTTCTCACCCCCCTGCTTGTTGATTGACATGAAAAAAGTTTGTATGGATTGGATTGCATGAACCTGATACATTCTGAGCCAAATCTATTTCGTTCTTTAAGAGTTGTCATGCATGGTTATTTAAAATACTATTTTCTAATCGATTACACATGCAGGATGAGTTTTTTTAGTCGGGGAAGCCATGGCCGAGGAAACATAGGTATAAGTAACTGGAACCGAGGCCCAAGAAGGCCCAGGTTCTCCATACATTTTGATGTTGATTCAGAAGAACTTGGCCAATTGTTTCATGCTGGATACTTTAACTGGATTGGGCAGGGGATAGTCCAACCTAGGCCTGAAATGCCTCCTTTCCAAGCCCCGCAAGCCCCCGGTATCCTTGTACATCCCCATGTCTCCTTACAACCTGAGGTCCCTCAAAATGATGGATGGCAGGAGATTGTCCACCCGACAGTCTCCCAACATCGTGGCTGGCCCAACTTGACCTTGCCTGCTCCTCCACCTTTGAACCCCATTGTCCAAGATGCCCGTAACCACTCGCTAGTGCAATCCTGCCATACCAGCAAGAGATTGAAGACTGAAGCCCACCATGCATTTGATAAAGGAAAAGCCACTGCTGCCCCTTCTTCACCCTCCGTTGACTCTGACAAATCTGTGTCTTCACGGATGCATTTGAGGGACGATTGTTCCCACGTGATCAGTAAAATAAATCCTAAAGGCTCTGCAAGGAAAATTCAGGAAAATCAAGAGGTAACAACATCAACCAAGGAAGGGTTGCATCACAGACTAGGAAATATGGATTTTGAATTTTATGTTATTTATTGTTTTATGACAGTTGACTTCATGGATTTTGGACAACATGTTTTATTTTGGATATATGAGTATTATTTTGAAATATTTTCAAATTTCATGAGCTAAAATTGCCAAAAGTAAATATGTTGAGGGGAGGCACAAGGAGGTGTGTTTTCTTAACTAATGGTTATGTTATAATTGTTATGATTGTTTTGAACTAAAGGGAGTCACAAGGGTTCCCACCTACTAGTTATTATTATTATGACCCTATTATGATTATTACTTTTACCCCCTAACTAAAGTTAGTTGAGTCTTTAGTTAGCTTAACTAATGAGTTGGTTCAACTACTTCAACCAATTCTAGTTTGTTAAAAGCAAAAGAAAAGGGAGGAATAAGAGGAGGATAAAACAAAAGCATGCTAAGGTTTGCTCTTTGATTTTATGTTGAGATAGTTCAGTTTTTATTCATTCATATATTCATCATAGCCTAATTCTCTTTTGTGATAGCAGGGTTTTATTGTAGACAACAATATTCAGGGCTAAATCAAATCATTCAGACACTTGTTTTTCAGATATGTTGATCTATCTTTGATACTCTGTGTAGACTTGTCTGTTTATGAATTAATTTTCATGATTGATAAAGGCTATTGTGCAGAGTCGAGTGGGCAACAATCTGTGGCAAGTTGATCCAACTTTTAGATTTCAGTTTTGGGTTTTTGTCAGAGGTCCTTTTGTATGTTTCATCGAGGACGTCTAAGTTTGACTTTGGTTCAAGATTTTTGTATGAGATTTTGAAAAGAAATGACTCTTTGGTGAATTGGAATGAAATAAAGGATTGCTTTATGTCTCAACTTTCTTGATTATCATCTTGGTGTCTTTTCTTATGTTCTTACATTTATTTCAACAACTGTTATGTTCAGAAAGTTACATAAAAAATGAATTTCCAGCAATATTTTTGTTGATAAAAGACTAGCCTAAGCACTCGTAATTAATACTTGTGAGCTAGGACATTATTTTTGTTGGCTATAAACTTAGGGTGATATTCCCGTCTACTTTGTTTTAGCCAAGTAAAGTCTGAAAATGCTTGAGTAAGATCAATCCATATCTTTTCCTCAACAGATCGCAATAAAATAAAATAAAATGTTTTTTTTTAAAGAGAGATCCTGAAAGATGACGAGGAACCTCACACATCACATATTAAAAAAATAATAACAAAATTTCCTCACATCCATCATAGTTAAACTAAATATTTCTGATCACATAAATAAAAGAAGATGATCTGCACGCATAAGAGAACTTTAATAGAGTAAACACATGTGGAGCTCAGATAAAGAAAATGATATATCAATCTCAAATATTTTATACTCAAAACTCAGAGTTATAAAACACCATCAAAATTAATCCCAAAATAGTTCTCTTGGGATTTCTGAAAAATATAGAGTTTGTTACAAAGCTTTGAAATTTCAATGTGTTAGTCCTTAGGACTGGGATTGGGGCTCCCACGGACCATAAAGCAAATATAAAAAAGAAGTAAGTTGTGGAAAGAAGATGGAGGGTGACGATAGAGTAGCAAGACCTGGAAAGAAGACATGAAGGAGTTATCAGATTTCGGTTAAATATTTCTAGTCAAAGAAGTGAAGTAATTGGATGAAAACCTGATAAAGAAAGCAAGATGTGATAAGCATAAACTTACTATGATTGTATCTCTCTTGTTCACTTGATTGTTGACATCCTTTTATTTTCTTCATTGACGGTTATAGGAACCGTCTCAACTGTTGCTTCTTTGTCTTCTTTAGTTAATTTATCAATTGTCTTTTTAAACCAATCTTCAATGTAGTTTTTCATTGGTGCAACATTTATTTCATGCCTGATTTTGATATTGAATAATTCTCCTTCCAAGTCTCTTAAGTCATGAGAAATGCGATGTATTGCCTCCTTAATATCTTGATTTTTCACAGAATAATCAACCAACCAATTATCTATCTTTTCTTCATTATATTCAATTATGCCATAAAAATTCTCATTTGATAACCCCTTTAATATCTCAACTTGTTCATCAAATTGTTGATTTGTCATAAACATTGAATTGAGAATTAACTTAGGGTCTTGTACCTCATAAGTGCTTCCTGCCAGATCTATCTCTATGAGACTTTTCAACAATTCTTCTCTTTTTACTATGGCTTCATTGCATGCTTGGACAATGTTATTCAAATTCTTGATCTTTTCTTTCAAGCATTCAGTTGTTTAATTCAACTTGGAGAAGGCAAATCTTCTTCTCTTCTTTTCAATTTTGTCATGTTTGACATTTTTATTCCAAATGACAAGGCAACATCAACGTAGAAACCTTCTTCATTTTTTAAATCAACTTGCAGATACTCATGAAAATCATGTGCCCTTGAGATGAAAGAAACAATATTTTTTGATACCTCCCTTGCTTATGTTATCAACGACATTCTCTTTTTAATGTTTTTCTCTACATAACTTCAGACTGTTGTGAGTAAACTAGAAGATCCTTTTAACTTAATAACGGGTGTAGTTGGTTTAACCATTGACAAAGGACTTGCCAGGGTTGGAAGAGGCATTAAGGCATTTTCCAATTCTCTGATCCTTTCTTTTAACTTAGCATTTTCAGCTTTCAAACCATCAATATAATCGTCAAGAGCATCCCCTGTTGCCCCGTGGATTTTGGAAATTTGAGACGGTTGCATGTCCTTCAGGTCAACCTCTAAGCGGGGCTTTCCCTTTTTATTCTTCTGGTGACTTCTTTATACAATCAATTTTTTAGACTCTGTATCAAAAACAACACTTTGAAAAGTGAAGGATTCTTCTTCACTAAAGGTCTCATTTCCAATGACTTCCAATAAAGAATTTTTTTGAGCCATATTTTCTGGTTGTTCCATTACAGGAAATATTTTCTCAATATCTACTTCTAGCTCCATGTCCTCCAGAGAAAAGCTTTGGATGTCATTTTCTATAAGATTATCCTCTTCCTCTTGCACTAAATTATTCCTTTTCTTTCTCACGAGGAGCTTATGTGAACTCTCAATTTTCCTAGGGGGGGGGATTCTTCTCTCCCCCTCCACTTGAACTACTATTGAAAACCTTTTTAACTGGGTGGGTCGTTGGAGCATTGCTCCGTGATGTGGTATTCTTGGGAGTAACAACTCGAGATTGAGGACTTTTTTCACTGGGACCTTTTCCTTTTTCCTTATAAAAATCATTACCACTGAGCAATGTTTCTAGGTCACCAGCATCATGTATAGGAGTAATTTGGTTGTTACCTTCTTCTTCTTCGTTTAAGATAGTCTAGATGAAAGAGTTACTGAATCCCACCGAAATCATATGTCCTACAAAGATTTTGTTCGGATCAAAGCCTTTTATCTTTTCAACATACTTTAAATTCACATTGTTGAAATGATTTGCAAACTCATCAATTTTCTTTATATTTCTGAACATGAAATCTCTAATCTTCCATGGCAGGGGAATAAATTGTTTTTTCCTTTTTTCATGGAAAAAATGTAGCCAAAAGTTATATTGTGTTGCCACCTATGTAATAAATAGTTTGTCAGATACATGATACAGGAGAAAGAAGGATTTTATTTCGAGCAGAATATCCTTATGACACTGTGATTCTCCATTTGTTCTATTGTTCCTTTTTTCTCTAAGAATATGTTAGCTTGGTCAGATATCCTTGAAGTATTTTCTCCTAGCAACAACCTTTTGAAGAATGAAACAAAATAATTATAAACTTCATAGAAATACAAAGGGGTCTTATGTCTCCATAGTGCTTGATACCAAAAGGTAACTGGATCTATTTCATGATTCACCCTCTTACTTATGGTTAAGTTTGGGAATTGACGACAATACACAATAGAAAATATCATATAAGAAGCCATAAATAATTTTTTATCCTTTTTATAGTGTGATATCTGGGACAAGATTTCGATAGAAATCGTTATCCCCAGTCAAAGATGGTCTGTTCTTGCACTGCGAAATATAGAATATATAAAATCATGCGAGAGATAGAAGCAGTTCTTTCCTGACTTGTCAACCTAGTAAATAGCCATGCAATTTCTCAATAGGGGTTTTTAAAAGACTCAACCTGGATTATGGTTATGTCTTCTAGGATAGATGTTGGATTCTCCAAATATTTAGGCAGGAGGTCAAGCCCATTGTTATGTTTCTTCAAAAAATCTATGCAATCTTCTCCTTTGAAAGTAATCGTCGGCTCTAGAAGCTTCAACATATGGCGAAAAACTTGTGGTGAAAGGGAAATCAGAGAATGATATTGAAGTTGTATAATGCTTTGACTTGGCACGTACTTGTCCACACACCATGCAACAAGTTCTTTACAATCAAAAACCTCAGGAACACACCCAACGCGAGCGATTCCAAATGCCCAAATTACGTCTTTATGTGCATGAGGAGAGGAATAATATGAATATGCTCTTGACGATTGGAAGTTTTGGTCTTCACGACCAAATATATTTAAAGTATCACCATGAAATTGTTGTCTAGTTGATGTTGCCATAGGTTGACAAGAGTATTTCTTCAACTGGATAATAACCTCAAATAAATCTTTTCAGAGAGATGATGTTAATTTAATCCCTTGGAAAATGGAGATTCAATGCAATTTAATGAGTAATTCCTTGATCCTTTCGCCATTAATGACGATCTTTTCGGAGCCTACACAACAGTTGTTAGCATTAAAAAACACTTAATGCAAGTTGGGAAAAGAATAGAATGGTGGGGACAAACGAGAGCGAGCTTGAATATGGATATTTTTATGAACCCGCGAACCCACGGTTATGGATGATCAAAAATATGTTAAGTGTAGAAAGGCGGTCGGTCGGACTTGCATGCAGAGGGAATAAAATACTTTGGGGCTCAACACCTGCGACAAATCTGATGGTCAAAATGTAGATCACAGAATTTGGGGTGCAAAGTGAAGATCACAGAACTTGGAGGATGAGGGCTTGAACCCGCGAACCCGTGAAATTGAAAAAATGGCTAAGTATAGCAGCAAACTTATGACATTGGGAAGTGGATGGTGATGAAGGGTCGCCAACCCGCGAATCCGCCGATTACTGAAATATGACTAAGTATGGTAACTAGAAAGGGAGAGAGGAGAGGATAAAAGAAAGAGGGAAACAAGGGGAGGTGTAGAAGAGGGAAAAGAAATGGAAAAAAAACAAGTTGGGAAGATAGAACAGGGAACGAAAACTTGGAAACATGAAATGATCCCAACACATGGTTTAGTGAAATACCCATTAGGCATGGAGTCATAATAAAGAAATGTCATATCAAAGCTTTCAAAACTAGTTAATATGAACAAATGCACTTCAAAGGATAAGTAGCTAGAAATCTGTCAATCATCATAGATATTGTAGTATGGTGGTGAGAAGAAAACAACACATCAATTATAACATAGCACCTATCATTGGATGAATTATGTTACAATATCATAAGACTAATGTAGGAAATCTGAATGTGAAATAAAGAGAATCAAAGATGAATTCTCTATCTATAATCATCCATTCAGAATAGAGGAATAAACATAATGATAAACGAGATGAAAAACATTCACAAAGAAAACATACTGCAGATTACCAACACAAGAATCTCTGAGACAAAATGTCCAAAAATCTCTGCTCAAAAGCTTTTCATTAACACAAAAAACATATACAACAACAAAAGAGTCTTTTTCCTCAAGTCTCGAACCTCTTCACCCTCGTTTCCTTCCCCACATATAGAATTACATTACATTATAACTCAATAGAATCAAAATCTTTAGGGTTTCTCATACTAGAAGGAGTTACAACGAATTAGTAACTAATTGCAACCAACTCCTATATTTTAGGGTTTGATTTCTTAACTAAATAATACATCTACAACATATTTCGATTACATATATTTAATGGAAAAATAGTTTATCTTTCAATCCTGATGATGACTTGAAAAAATCGTCACATCTGGCAACCGAATATGCTTTGAAATGGGTTGACTGTGTGATTTCGTAGCGACCAGGAGACTTGCTGTGAAATCTCTGTTTCAGTAGTTTCACAACAAATCTGGTAAAATTGTTGCAAAATATTTGTTCCTACTGCTGATGTTGCAAAAATGATTTAGGATTAATCCATCATTTCCAAACTTGAGTAGACCTCACAAAACACAAAAACATGATATCTATTAAATATTTTCAAATAATTCCACTGCCACTTGAGCCAACAAATCAAGATTTTTCTTTGCAATTTGTTCCTTCCTTAATCTATCCTTTGCATGTAATGCTTTATTTTGTATGTACAAGTTTTGAACTTGTTTGTGTAGGGACAGAGACCTCTCAACCATATTTTGTTTGTTTTCCAAGTCTCCTCCACACAAATCCAATTATTATGCTATCCTTCTTTTCATTTGTCTGTTTTCTTCCCTCAGTTGTACAATCACAACCTCAGCTTCCTTTAATTTTTTCCTAATTCTTTTAATTGTCATGTTATATTCTTCTGAAGGAGATTGAGCTTCGACAACTTCTTCAACAACATACTGAACATGTATCTCAGGTCTGATGTCTTCATCATGAACTAGTTTCCTTGTTGTTGATCTGGTCACAGGTCTGCTAGTTTTTTCTTTGTCAAGTACTTATGGACTAAACATCTCCTTTTTACTTGATGGGGGTTGGAGTTCCATAATTTCATTAGCTTCATGATAGGGATATGCCTCATCTGTAGGATTTAGCTTCTTCATAGTTGACCTAGTTAGAGGTCTCTTGGGTTTTTCCATTTTTGTTGCTTTAGGAGTGAAAATAAGTTTTTTTCCTTTCATCTTACTTCTCTTTCTGTCAGGGGTTTCTTCAATGTTTACAATTGTATTTATACCCTATTTTAATGGCTCTTTACCCTTTTCCTTCTCCTTGTATCCTTTGTTGATAGAAAATCCGGTTGTAGTCTCAGGGGTTTCAATTACAAGAGGTTGTTGTTCTTTATCTTTTCCTCTTCTTCTTTTTAAACTACTAGAGGTTGCTTTATCATTTGTGGAAAGGGTGCTTCCCTTAGATGGTGAATAAATAGTGGTCCGATATGATGGTGATGTAGAAAAAAAGGAACTCAATTCTCCATTTGTTTTTTTAAGTTCCTCAAGGACTAAAAGTTGGATAAGACTAAAATGAAAGAGACTAGGTTCAACTTGATTAGACTTTGCTTGTACTTTGTCAACCATCTTCCCCAAGCTTCTACAAAGATAATATGGAAGCTTTAGAGCTTTCTTACCTGTGAAATGCATGAGTAGTTTGATATGATATAGGTAGACCATGTTGAAACGCCCATCACAAGTGAAATATCTCTGGATCACTCACAACAACTTGGCATGGTGTTCTAGAATATGGTTCCTTGGCACCCCTTTTGACAGAATTTCATTCTAATATTCTGGCTTAAAATAATCATTACAGTTTGAAGAATCCAGAGCCATCCCCTTGAACCACCTCTCACCTTGCAGGGGCATTTCTGTAGTTGTTGGAATTTTCTTCTCCATGACCTGAAATTCCAGTGATCCAACTCTTGTTTTGACTCCATCAAAATTCATGGAAAATTGTTTGGCTACCTCCATGTGACCTCCCCACAAATTTTCACAGAAGGTGAGGCACCACACTATTTGAAAATATTCTCTGAAGATGGGATTTGAATCCATCAATTGCAGACCCTAGGGTTCAAACTTCACTATATCACCTCCCTTGTATATCTTATTCTTTTGTTTGTCATGCTCCATGGTTGTTGGTGGAGAGTAATATTATGATGGTGGGCATAGGGGGTGGAAAATTTTAAGCAACGTGCAAGAAATCCTAGTGCGTTAGTGTTTATTTAAGAGACATGGCTTTAGCAACAAGGAATTTTGCAGCAAACTCGACAAAAATTTCACAACAAACAAGAATTTAGCAGCAGATAAATATAGCAAAGTTTTGATAGCATATAGAGTTGAAGAAAATGAGAAATCTATAGCAGAAAACAAAGCTTCAATGGTATCCAAGGATGATACAAGGATTTATCATTTCGCAACAGATTGAACTTTCGCAACAAACATGTATTTTCACAACAAACTGTAGTTTTGCAACCAACCAGAGTTTTGATGATTTTAAAAAGGAAATAGCACATGACCCTATAAACCTGCTTGACAAGGACAAAATTGACTCCCATGACAGACTCTCATGATTGCTTATCGTTATGGAGATAAGGTAATTCTGCAATGATTTTACACTGACAGTTGGTTCGTTACGAAATGCTAGGAGGTTTTGCAACGAAATTTAAACCGGTTGGTTGCAAGTCCTTTAAAGGTACAATTTGGATTAGAAAGCCTAAGTAACCTTTAATACATGTGATACCATGCTCTGATGACTCTTTAAAGACACAATGTAACAACTTAAAACTCCCCTTTTCAAATGATGACAAAGGACTGTGGGATAACAATTTGACAAAACTGACTTGACCTTGAACACGACTAACCACTCACCTATGACTTGAAATGATGCTCTAATTCCCTTATACATGGCCCAATCAAACCCCAAACTTGACTCATAAGTTAGTGAACCCAAGACAAGTCATCATGGAACAATAACCCTGGGACTTTGAAACATGATTTTTAGGAGACCAAGACATGACTACAAGACTCAACAATAAACAAAACAAGATGTTTTGACTTTAAACATTTATACACACTAACATAGGCTCCAATGGGGATGCTATCCTCCATGTGAGGTAACAAAGAACCAACAGACCAGTGCCTTGTCCATTGGGCTTATTCTGAGATTGAAAACTATATAGAAACTCATAAAAAATTGAACTATTCAGACTTATTTACATACAATTTCAACTAAAATTATACTGATAGTCACCCTTCTGAATCTTAGGGCCTTCACCTCAGGATTCAAATTATTCAGAGTGTTATCCACACCTACAAATTTTGACAATAAAATGAATATTTACAATGAAATAAATGGATCAAGTTGCTTTCAAGTTAGATAATGTTTTAAGAACCTCACATTGACTAGACCTCTTCATGCAGGGGCATCACTATTAAATCAAGAAGAGTGGAGGTGGAAGCAAACTCGACACTTCATGCATTGAAAGAACCAAACCGAATCTTAACCAACTTGGTAGCGGTGTGGAGATTTTTTGAATTTCTCGTTAATTAAATTAGTTGTATGTAAAGTCGGGCCACCGTTTGAAATGACAGAGCGATTCTTAATCCTTACACGACTGTAAAATATTACAGGTGTAGGATATTTGCCCTGATTAGTCATTAGGTTGCATATAATTAAGTTGAGTAGGTAACCGCTAGAGTAGAAGGTGATAGAACTTAGATAGATGGAAGAAGAGAGGAGAGTGCTCTCAGTCTTTAGACACGTATTTTCATTTTTGTGTCTGTAAGAAGATAGCAACTCTAATCATGTTTTTTTGAAATGAATAGAACAAAGGAAAATTCATCCAATTGTACAGTGCTGATAATGTTTTATAGTTTTACTGTTGTTATGAATTTTGTGAATGTATGAAGTTCATGGTGAATGAATAATTGAATAAGTTTCAAGTGTTTCTCTTCTGTAAGTTATGCAAGGAGTGCATACCGAACGTAAGGAGTGTGTACGTGGGGGAGTCTTTTGACTCGAAGCTCAGAAGAGATAGCGTGGAACTTTTGTATGCATAGTGTGCATATTAAGCTCAAGGAGTGCGTATGCGAAGTCTTTGACTTGGAGAAAACGTTGGGGAAATAACCTGGTTTTTCTCGTAATACGGTGAAGATGCCAGTCGCAAGGAGTGCACAGGACCAGAAATCGGCTAAGTGTCGAAGAAATCCCTTTGAGGAATTCAAAATTCGAAGGAAGAACAAGTACGGAGGATTTAGTGGGAGAAATCCTTCAAAAGAAGAAATTTTGAAAGATGGACAAGATTAAGGGTTAAGATCCATGCAGGAGGAACTGAACCATTTTAGACCATTAGATCTTGGAGAATTCGTGTACTGATTAGTCATGAGGATCTTTTGGAATTTCGCGAATCGAAAGATTGGAAGTGAAAATCTCCGATACATGAAGTCGCGAAGTAAATCTCAACTGTTGGTTGCGGTAGAGATAAGGACCGTCGATTATCTAGGGAGAATTCAAAATTCGCGAGTCAGGAGAAAGGAGGTGAGCTATCACCCAACTTCATGAAACGTGAAGTCCCAAAATGCTTGAAGGGTTGAGCCCCATGTTTTAGTTGGTGGTCATGTGGAGGGGAAGCTTGCGCCTGGTGCTAGTTCACTCAAGTGGAGTTTCGTAAAAGGACCCATGGTTTTAGTCGTTGAAGGTTCCAAGTGGGGACCCGAAGGGCCATTTCGGCATAGAATATTGAAATATCCTAGACTGAGAGGTCGCACAGCCCTTGGAGAGAAGGGGGTCTGCACCAAGTGGTATCAAAGCCTGAAAAAAAAAAAAACTTGAAGTTGTATTCTGTGTGTTAGGAGCAGTTGAAATTATTCCGCCAAGGATACGCGTAGATCCAACTATAGTAAACTGTGTTGTAGGAAGGGAAGTGAGAGAACTTCGCGCAAGGTTGGAAGCGATGGAAGAAATGCAAAGGAGAACATCTGCCACTGGAGACGTCAGTGATGCAGAGAGTGAAGAAATAGAAGTTGAAGAAGCTATAGGGGAAGATGCAGGCGATGAATGCTTCTTGAAAGATGTTATGAAGTTGGGAGCTAGAGCGAAGATGGACGTCCCATTGTATGAAGGTAACTTGGATGTCGAAGCGTTATTGGACTGGATAAGGTCCATGGAAAATTATTTCGACTATGAATATGTCGATGAAGGAAGAAAGGTGAGACATGTTGTCACTAGATTAAAGGGACACACAACACTGTGGTGGGATGAACTGCAAGCAGAGAGGAGCAAAGGAAAACAAAAGATAAAGAATTGAGATAGGATGGTAGCCAAACTGAAGGCTAAATTCATACCTAAGGATTACCAGATAAATTTTTTCAGAAAGTTGCAGAACCTGAGACAGAGGGGTATGACAGTGAAAGAGTATACAAAATAATTCTATAGGATGAATATTAGGATTGGACAAAGGGAGAAGGATGATGGAAAAGTTGCCAGGTATATAAATGGCTTGAGGTATGAAATCCAGGATGAGATTAGTATGATGACTGTAAGGACAGTGGAAGATGATTATCAGATTGCATTGAAGGCAGAAGAAAAGTTGGCCAGGAACCAGATTCAGCGAAACAGAACCAAAGGCTTAAATAGAGGTAAGGGGATTGTCTATGATAAGACACCGAAAAATAAGGATAAGAATGAGAAATCATATGGTCACCTTGAAAGGGGAGGAAGTTCCCAAATAAGATCGTTTGGTGGGAGAAATTATTTTCCTCGAGGAAGAGGAAGAGGTAGAGGAGGTGGATTTAAATGTTATGCATGTGGAAAGACATGACACATGTCTTGGGAATGCCCCGAGAGGAAGAAAGAAGGAGGAGGAGAAGCACACATTTCTGAAGCTCAGAAGAATGTGGAAGCAGAAGGAGGACAAAACCTTACGATGAGGAAAGTTCTTCTAAAACCAGAGAAAGAAATAGAAAGCTCAGTTCATTGAACACGATTGTTCAGGACTACTTGTAAAACAAAGGATAAAGTTTGCAAGATGATTATAGACAGTGGGAGCACTGATAATTTAGTATCTATAGAAATGGTGGAAAAGCTGGAGCTGGAGACAACTACACACCCAAGTCCATATAAAGTATCGTGGTTGCAGAAAGGACATCAAGTAATGGTAAGTCAACAATGCAAAGTTGAATTTAAAATAGGAGGCTATAAAGATGAGATTCTGTGTGATGTAATTCGCATGGATGTTTGTCATATTTTGTTGGGGAGACCACGATAGTTTGTCATATTTTGTCATAGGAATTCCATTCATTATGGGAGGAACAATACTTATACTTTGGGAAAAAATTGTAGAACCCACGTGTTACTACCAATAGAAGAGAAGAAAGAAAAGGAAGAAGCCAACACAAGAATACTTCGCATGAGTGGGAAGGAACTCTTGAAGGAAATCAAGAAAGATCAAGAAATGCAATTTGTTGTAGAGAGGAAGCCGAGAGTTATCCTTACCAATAATTCTATGGATGATTTACCTGAAGAAATCCATGAATTGTTAGAGAATTTTGTTGGCATAGTAGGGGATGAGTTGCCTCACTCATTACCACCCATTAGGAGTATTAGCCATCATATTGACTTGATCCCAAGAGCCATTTTTCCAAATAAAGAAGTATATAGGTTGAAACCTCGAGAGAATGAAGAAGTTAAGAATCAAGTTCAGGAGTTGTTGGATAAAGGTTTAGTCCAGGAAAGTCTAAGCCCATGTGCAATACCGACTGTATTGAGCCCAAAGAAAGGTGGGGGATGGAGAATGTGTACAGATTCCAGATCCATCAGGTATAGATTTCCTTTATCCAGGATGGATGATTTGATGGATTGTTTGAGTGGAGCAAGCTATTTTTCAAAAATAGACTTGAAGAGTGGATATCATCATATAAGAATGAGAGAGGGATATGAATGGAAGACAACATTCAAGACAAATGAAGGTTTGTTTGAATGGTTATTCATGCCATTCAGATTGACAAATGCTCCAAGCACATTTATGAGGTTGATGAATGAGGTAATGAAAGACTTCATAGGTAAATTTGTCATTGTGTATCTGGATGATATATTAGTTTTCAACAAAACAGAGGAAGAACATTTAAAGCATTTTACATTAGTGATGAGGAGGTTGCACCAGGAAAAGTTGTTTATAAACTTGAAGAAAAGTTCTTTTATGAAGACATAACTCATATATTTGGGTTTTGTGATTTCTTCAAATGAATTGAATATGGATCCAGAGAAGGTGAGAGCAATCAAAGAATGGTTGTCACCAAGGAGCATATTTGAGGTGAGAAGTTTCCATGGGTTAGCAATTTTTTATAGAAACTTTATCAGAAATTTTAGTGGTATATGTGCACCCATAATGGACACTGTGAAAAAGAAACATAAGTCTTTTAATTGGACAGAGGAGGCTGAGAAAAGCTTCAGAGTGTTGAAAAATAAGATAACAGAACAACCAATTTTGGTTTTACTAGATTTTGGAAAAACATTTCAGGTGAGATGTGATGCAAGTGGAATAGCCATTGGAGCCGTCTTGAGTCAAGATAATAGGCCAGTTGCTTATTTTAGTGAGAAGTTGAATGATGCCAAGGAGAAATATTCTACATATGACAAGGAGCTTTATGTAGTGATTCAAGCTTTGAAGAAATGGAGACATTATTTAATTCCAAAAGAGTTTGTCTTGTATAGTGATCATCAAGCTTTGAAATTTATTACTAGGCAAGAGAAGTTGAATCAAAGGCATGCTAAATGGGTAGATTCATGCAGAATTTTACTTTTGTCATTAAACATATTTCTGAAAGTGCTAATAAAGTTGCATATGCTTTGAGCAGGAGAATTTTGGTTATACATGAATTCCAAGTGAAGACCTTAGGGTTTGAGCACCTTAAGGAAATGTATCAGGAAGATCCATATTTTAAGGAGGCTTATGAAGCATATGAAAATCCTTTGTTGAGGGATAACAACTCATGGGTAGAATATTTGATCCAAGATGGATTGTTGTTTAAAGGAATTCAATTGTGTATACCAAGATGCTCAATGAGAGATAATTTGTTGAAATAAAAACATAGTGGAGGTCTAGTCGGACATTTCGGTCATGACAAAACATTTGCACAGATAAATATTTTGTATTATTGGCCAGGTATGAGGGTAGATGTGAAGAAATTTGTAGACCGATGTAAGATTTGTCAACATGCAAAAGGGAAGAAAAAAAATACTGGGTTGTATCAACCATTGCCTATTCCAGAAAGGCCTTGGAATGCAATTAGTATGGATTTTGTATTGGGATTACCTAGAACCCAGAAAGGAAGTGATTCCATATTTGTTGTGGTCGATAGATTTTCTAAGATGGCACATTTCATACCATGCCAGAAAACAAATGATGCTACACATATAGCCAATTTGTTTTTCAGAGAAGTCGTGAGATTACATGGATTGCCCAGAAGTATAGTCTCAGACAGGGACACTAAGTTTGTAGGGCAATTTTGGAGGACTCTATGGAGGAGGATGGGAACTAATTTATCTTTTAGTTCAACATATCACCCTTAGATAGACGGACAAACTGAAGTGGTGAACATGAGTCTGGGAAATTTGTTAAGGAGTTTAGTCACTTAACAAGGTCGTCAATGGGATCAAATTCTGGCACAAGAAGAATTTTCATTTAACGATTCTGTTAGCACTAGGAATCACCTTCAAATTGCTTGGAAGGCAAGCCAAGTACCCATCAGGTTATATGTGAATGTAAAAGAGTTTTGAGGGGTCAAATGGATAAGACTCAAGATGATAATGTTCCAACTAAGAAATCAGGGCTATCATGCACGAGCAATCAAGGTCTTGGCTAACTTCAATCAGTAATTGAGAGTAAGTATGAACAAAGGGAAGACTTCAGTGGGAGGAATGTAGGGGTTTCTATAAACATCAGTTCTGCAAACAACCCAAGGAATAAATATTCTCAACACAAGATCTTATTGAGTTCAAAACTTAAGGACACTAAAGAAACATCACGATAATATAATAATCAAACATACACCATAATATAACCACAACCATTCATGTGAATCATTCAAAGCATGAACACTTTAGCATCAAAAGTAAATAAGCTGGAAAGAGAAGCTGATTTCTATTAACTAAGATATCTTCAGTCAAGTAAATAACCAGTTCACAGTAACTTTATCAAAATATTATAGTATGAGGGAGCCTTGCTCAACCATTCGAACCTACTAAAGCATTTCATCTATCTATTTATAACAAAGAGGGAGGCAACAACGGGAGGTGCGAGATGGCCTTCTTCCCATGAAAATTTCTAAGAATTTATTTCATCTAACAACTTGACTAACAACCTATACTATAAAATAGGAAAGTGTCGGTGACTAATCCAACCAATCTTCAAACTAACTTGATCCCCCTTTGGTGCGCAATTCCTTGTTTTCCATGTGTGTTTCAGGGGAATGTGGCTGTCATCATGCTGCCAACTATTGTTTTGCAATTCTCTCCATCATTAGCTATCCAAAAGTTGTTAGCTCGACCCTCCTGGATTCCTGGTATCTGTTGGTAGCATCTTTGGGTAGCATTATGAGTAGAGCACTTCGTAATGTCTTCACCAAATTTCATGATACTCTATAGCGCAACCTCAAACTAGACATGTAGAAAAATAGGTAGCGTCGAATCTTTGTATCCTCTGTGCAGACTTCAGTCTCTGCGGAAATTTAGGTAGCGAATTTTGGTAGCGCCACTCTGGTGCGTCTCTGCCAGAAATTTGGTAGAGAATTTAGGTAGCGCCCGTTGTGTGTCTCTGTGCAAATTTTACGTAGCGCCATTAAAATACACAACACCTCCACTTGGACAGGTGCAGAGCGAGTAGCGAGCTTGAGTAGTAACAACACCATTAGCTTTAGTTGATTCAACAACATTGTAGGTAACAAACCAGTGGAACGCCAAAAATAGACTATTCCGTAGCGCCATAGCGCTACAGAATGTCTGCACTATTACTGCCGAAGTAGACAATTTAATAAAATTCTTCAGTAGTCTACTTTGCTTCATCTTCTAGTAGACAATTTAATAAAAATCCACCTAGATTCTTCCAATACGAACAACCATCTATGATACAAAATTTTGTTGTTTTCAATTTAAAAAATATGGCCTTAGTCTTGCACAACTCTGGTGGGGCTTATAAATTATGCAAAATATAAATTATATCACTATACCATGGAGATGAAAGGAACTTTTGAGATACTCGAAGTACTGGTTCTGCATCTGTGTTTTCTAAAAGGTCTGCAATGAAATTGATTCCTAGGAGATAAACATTTGACTGAGCCATCAATTTTTCCAGTCCTTGAACTTTGACCAACTTTGTTGGCTTTATCTCTAGATCATACTCCAACAGAACTGCAATCCATTTCCCTCTTCAGCCTTCATGATCAGGTTGAGTCAGAATATCTCTAACTGCACTATTAGGAACAAAAGCAATAACATGAGAATGAAATATATAAACCACAAACTCCTTCAATTCCTTCACCAATGTATAGGATTGCTTTTCCATAATGTTATAGTTCAATGTTGAATCCCTCAATACTATGCTATAAAAAACAATAGGATGCTCCAAATTTTGATCATTTTTCTGCAGCAACACTCCTGCAATTGTATGCTCCGAGGCAAAGGAGAATATCATAAAATCTTTTGAATTGTCGATGCTAATTAATACTAGTGCTTTAGTCAGCGCTCTCTTTATGTCATAAAATGACCCTTTTGCTTCATCTGTCCATTTAACGTGATTATCTTTTATCAACATATGGGTAATAAACTTGACAGTTTCAACAAAGTTTCGTATAAACCTTCTTAGGAAGTTCACCCTTCCAAGAAAATATTGTACCTCCTTTTTATTCCTGGGGGTGTCTATTTTCTGAATTGTTGCTACTTTGCTTAGATCTATTTTGATTCCCTCTTTTGATATCACATGGCCTAACAATTTTCATTCTTGCATTGCAAAAATTGACTTCTTTGGATTCAAAGAAATACCAAACCTCCTGTACTTTTGAAAAGCATGTTTCAAGTGTTTCAAATTCTCCTCATTAGAGTTAGAAAAAACTATTATATCATCTAAATATATAGCAATGAACTTATCCCTTTCTTCTATAAAGGCTATATCCATAGGTCGTTGAAATGTTGCTCCTACGTTCATCATCCCAAATGGCATATTTTCATACATGAACATTCCCCAAGGTGTGGTAAAAGATGTCTTTTCTTGATGATCTTGATGCACCATAATCTGATTATACCTTGAATAACCATCCAACATTGACATTTTTTGTGATTGCACAACTTTCTACAAAATATAATCCATATTTGGGAGAGGATAGTTGTGTTTTAAAGACACCTTGTTCAGATTCCTGAAATCTACACACAATCTGATTTCTCCATTCTTCTTCCAGACAGAAACCAAGTTTGCCAACCATTTAGAAAACCTCAATGAAACAATAATTTTTGCATCAAACAATTTTTTCACTTCTTTCTCAATTAAAGGCAGGAACAATGGATTTATCCTTCTTAGATTTTGTTTGAATGGTTTATGATATTGTTTGATTGAGATTGTATGCTGGATGATGCTTGTATCATATACTTTCAGGTCCTCATAGCTCCATGTGTTACGCGAAAAATCACTCTATGGCATGGTGTAAACCACAATAGACGGAATGATTGCAGAAATCGACTCTAATCCAAAGTATGCTATATAAATGTAAATGCTAACAAGACAAGATAAAGAGCCTACCTCGTTTGGACGTTTGATGAAGACCATCGTTGAGCACTCAACTCAAAGATTTATAAATGCAACTTGTCCTCAACAACCAAGATACACAAGAATATGGTGATAATATATAAAGTTAGCACATACAATAGCATAATGCATTAACAGTCATAACAAGTACACCCATGGAATAGTAATTTAAATATTTGCAAGACATCAATTGTACGAGAAAAGAGTATTTCTATTAAAATATGATCAACATAAGTGTATGAGTGACAAACTTCCTTGTCGACACGTCTCATAACTGATAAACTAAGTCCCTTCCAGCTGGGCCTCCACCACTTCAATCCTCCACCAAAGGCAAGCTCATATAAGAGAGACAATGAGGGTCTCCATCAAAGAGGGAAGATCTTGGGCACTGAACAATGTGTTCAAACTTTAAAGGACAAAGGGATGCAGACTCAATATGAAGTGAATAATTTCTCCAGAGTAACTTTGCTCTCAAAAATTGAATTCTCTCTTGTTCCACAGTTTGGGTACGACTCATTTTATAGCCTTCAACTGGAACTAAAGGGCCGAGTCATAATGTTTTGAGTATATGGAAGGTCAAGGATCATGGATCCCAGACGTGACATGGAAACCCGACACATTTTTAATTTTGATCACTGAACCTGATGTACGCGGGCTGTAGTGGTGCAACCTGCATATACACATGTTGTATAATTGTTAGGGCGTGTATATGTGGAAAATATGATTTTTTATCTCTGGGAAGTGCAAAAGGGGACTTCAAGTCTGCATAGGGAAATGGAAAAGGCCTTCTGAGCAAGTTGCATGGGGTGAGGAAAAATCTTGCTATAACAAATGCCCCCTACCGTGTGAGGTCAAAGGAGTATCTGCAATGGACGAAATACATTATAATTCCTAGAAGTGGACTAATGGAGACCCAGTTGGATGAACTAGTTGTTCATGAGAATATTACAATCCATAATGACTTTGTACACATGGATGCCAATTTGAATTACATTGCAGATCCATGTGGAAATATACCAAAAAATTGTTCATGGCCATGAATAGGTAATGCAAAGTAGACACATGCCATAGGAAGTCATAGTCACGAACAAGGCCTAATGAAAACCAATCTCAAAATCAATCTGAAGATATTTGTATACAATGGAGTACAATCTGATCTCCCATGATCACTGAAGTCATATACGTACTGGTCCAATGATAACAACAACTCAGGAAAGTTGTGACTATAAATTGATTTCTTCAAGTCTTCTACACGATCCACCAAATGTGCAAGTCTACATCATGTGAATAGAGGAGTTGAGGTCAAACACAATGAGACTTCGTTTGATTATCGATCATTAAGGTATATCATTAACAAATGAGAGACAACCTACCGATAATGAAAGTAGGTATCAAGGCACCAAGTACATTCTTACAAGTGTGAATAAAGGTGTTGAGGTACAACACTTGAAGAATCCATTGATCAGGAGACATTGATGTATTCCAAACTGTCTATGGCGAGAGAACCTGCGACAGATGATTGCAAGCCTCTAGGTACTCATAGGACTCTAGGCCTCGTTTCCAGAATAGATGAGCTGAAGTCGATGGAAGGAGACCCACTGAAAGGAGAGCATTAAGGCATCTCTCAACAGTTAGCACGAGGTACAAAACAATAGCTTGATGATTTGTAGGAACTCAGACGAAGATGTTGTTCATGAACCAACAACCCTATGCGTCTTTTGCATGCACCATATGAAAGTAGTGCACGAAAAAGACCCTTTGAATAACAACCAATAAGGAAAACTACCGACAAAGGCGAGGAAACCACCAATAAGATTAATCACATCCAAGACACATCACAAATCCCAATGTGTGAATACATTTCTTTCCGTCAAACACAAGGGAGACCCCCCAGTCAACGAGCAATGAGGAGATGCCAACTGCTAGGTTCAACTTTGCCTACCCATAATGAAAGTAGGACTAGGGTGCATGGTAGGACTACAACTTCATGTAACTCTGAGACACGCTAAGGGTATGGCCGACATGAAAAGTCAAGAATTCTGAGGAATGGACGACACAAGATTATAGACTTCCGTTGAACAAGAGCATGAGACATATTAAGGACTCTGGCAACATAGACTAAATGATGAAACTTTGTGATGTAGGAGGCACCAATAAAACTATCCATAAGGACTGGAAGAGTAACAAGTCGAAGGAGTAAACTCTAAGCAACAATCTCAACTTCCTAAGGTCATGCTAAACCCAAACTTTGGATGACAAGTGGACTCAAAAGTTCGTGCTTTGTTCAAAGGCGACACAACTGCTGCCAATATAAGTTTATATTATTTTCACGCCCATCTTTTTATTTTTTCATAGGCAAATGAATGCTATGATACAATGGAGGAAACAAGTTTCACTAGTAAGCAACTAGTTCCAACAATGGAATATACCTATGCTCAATGCAAGGAGGTGTATGCATGATATGGACACTCGGGGTAATGTTTCTTCTTAGGGTACAAGGTGTCAAGATGCAAAGGATATAAACAAGGCTATGCTTGGTTGGTGATGCAAATTACGGAGGTAATAGGCTTGTAACGAGAAAGAAGGAATCAACAATAGGCTAAATATTGAAAGCAGGATAATGGAATGCAATTACAACTTAACTCCAAACAATATGCTTTTTTGTAAATTTAGTCCCCTAGGCCCGAAAAAGTATAAAACAATACAGAGGAGAACTCTTCTAGACACTAGTGACTAGAGTATTCCTTTTTCAAAATTAGTCTACTTGGTCTGAAAAAGGGTTAAACTTACACCAAATAAACGTCCTTTCAAATCCATTTAATGGTTGTGAAAGAGACAAGTTCACTCAACAAACTTTTTGCTTTTTTATAGAGTCGGAAAAGAGATTAACTAAGACTCAAGAATGTTGTTCTAAGGAGCATATGATGGGAGAGTCCAGGGCTCTCATGCAGTACTTCTATCAAAAGTCAACAACTCACAGATAACTGACACAATCTTGGGAAAACCGAAAGCTTTCCAAGTCGAGGAGGATAGAATACTTGCAGAGGTTACCTTGTCTACAATATATTGAAGAATGCCTCTTATCAAAGGAAACCACCCTAGGACTTGGAGGGAGAGTATTCGAAGAGAGTGGAATGCTCCCTTGTTTAGAAGGTATAGGAATAGAAATGCTGAGGACATGGTCGAAAGACACATCACCCCCCAAAAGAAGAGTGGGATTGACCAAAGATTGCATCGACAATGTCACTTCCTTAGACTTGTCACTCTCCAAGAGAAGAGTGGGATCGACCAAAGATTGTATCGACATGACCACTTGTTCAACCATTGGCTGAATAGGATGTGAGACAACAAGGTCAAGAGACGCATCACCCCCAAAAATAGGGGTTTTGTCTGTCGAAGATTGCATCGACATGACTGCTGGTTGAACAAGAGTGAGACAACATGGTCAAGAGACGCATCACCCCCAAAAGAAGAGTAGGATTAATCGAATATTGCATCGACACGACCGTTGTATCAACCAAAGAAGGATTAGAATATTGGGAAACCAAAGACAACTCAGAACCCGAAGGGCTATCAGACAAGGACTACGCTTCTTGTACCACAGCAGTAGTAGGGCACAAATGAGTTAGATGATCTCCTTTTCAAAGTATACAAAGGAACTTGGGATTACGTCCTATACGTCTATGCTTCTCAATCATATTAATTCCCCCATCATGACTTGCACTGGCTGGTGACATGCTCCCGGCATGACTTGCAGAGGCTAGTAGCAAATCTTCAACATGGCTTGCAGAGGCTAGTAGTAGATCTTCAACATGGCTTGCATAGGTTGTTGAAGAATCCCCAACATGACTAGTAGAGTTTGGTGATGAATCCCCAACATGACTAGTAGAGGTTGGTGATGTATGTGCAATGTGACTAGAAGTGACTAGAGTTGTGCCCCCAACATGACATGCATCAACTGGTTGCTAGTCTTCAACATGACTTGTAGAGGTTGTTGACCTATCTCCAACATGACTAGCAAAGGTTGGTGATATAATTCCATTATGACTTGCAGTGACTGGACTTGTGATTCTAGCATGACTGGTAGCAGCTGGTTGCAACATTTGAGACCAAGGTTCCAAAAAAGATTGGTTTTGAGAGTTGCAAGACAGGAAGGGTTCTGGTATACTCCATGATCTTGTCCGACAGGATAATATCCTCCTCCAAACTGATTCATAAAGGGTTGTAAGGGAATCATCATCGAGGAAGTCGCTTGAGAAGAGAAAGCGACATGATAAGGGTTACTCAAGTGAGGATATATGTTGCCCCTAGATGAAGGAACTTTGTGAAGGGGGTTGCCCATACTATAAAACTAAGCCCCCCTGGATGAAACACTAGAGGACAGATAGAGGTCCACCATGGGAAAAGAGTTCGTAGGAACAAGCATAACGGAAGAAGGATAAATGGATGGGATGTAATAAGTAGAATGATCGCCCATTTGAGCACTTGCTCCTGGAATAGTGAAGCTAGGATTGGATTCATAGGAAGGAATATTCCAACCTCCTACCGTAAGAGTTGGTTGAGGGATATGACTCCCAACAAATGAAAAGGGAGAATAAGGAGGCATCATGCCCCTATACCCAAAACTAGGATTCTCATAAGAAGATGAGACATAGGATGGAAAGTGCGAAGACATGTCTGACATACCAAGAGAAAAATGATTAGAGGCCTAAGGTATTGGCTGAACATCATGATTCGACATACCACTCAGAAATACAAAAGGATTCGTCCCCATGGAATGAGAAAAGACCATGGGATGGGTAGCGCTAACTGAGGGAGTCATGGGGGCTCCACTAACCAAATCAATGAAAACTCATGAAACAATACAAAATCCTAAGGCCAACTAATAATCAGAGAGAACACCAAAGTAAAAGCAAGAAGGCCAATGCACACAAACATGATATAGTGGCTAAAAAGGGGCCTCCCTCACTAGAGTAAGTATGTCTCGTCGAAGAGGGGCCTGAGACTCCCTTCAAAATCTCGAAAGTATCAGAATCAGTTATAAGGGCCCTCGTGGGATTAACAACGCAGTCGGTCAGATCCCCCTAGAGAGGTAATCCTCCATAAATGTTGTGTGATGTCCAACCCTTATCTGGCTCAGGGTACCTGCAGAATAGCCCCTACAAGTAACCTATTTGGCTACCTATGTCAAGCAACTAAAGCCACCACGATATAGCCAATGTGCAGGCGAACAGGCGTAAGTCAGGTCCACCGTATGGGTAGGGTAACAAAGCCCGAAATATTGAAATAATCGCTTCTCATGGAGGTAAAGGTACTAGAAAGATCCCCAAATATGAATAGATCCCCATAAATATCTTTGACGCTAAGAAGGTACTAGAGGGATATCTCTGCAACCAACTTCGTGCGACCTTGTTCTTAACTCTAGTGTGAGTGGAGCCTCCTAACGTCACTAATTACACAATGGATTTCACCACTCCTTGGTCAGACACATATGTTGAGTTTAATAGCCTTGGAGAACTTTTCTCACAAAATCCTATTCCAAGGCTCTATATCCTATGCTTGTTTGTGTACTCTGAAAAATAAAATCGTTTCTAATCAATTTAAATTAATCAACGTTACTTTTAATGGCTTTGTTTACTCAAAATATGTGGTCATGAAAATGATGATGTTATGACTCAACAAATTAAAGAAATGAATATGAACATAAATCTAAGTCGTAAACTTCAATTCTCAAAAAATGATAAGATTTTAAAAAATGCAACTTTCAATTCAACCCTGGAATTTCAAATAAAATGCAATCTTTCCATATATGTATCAAGATCAATACTAAACAACCAAAATAGAAAATGCCAATATGCAAAATGTATATTTTTTATTTTCAATATAAAGAATGAAAATGCAAGGACTAGATAACAACTTGATATATAGACCCTACTGTAAGCAGAAAGACAAACCAAGTAGGATACCCAGAAGAAAATACTCAGCCTAAGATGCAAGGACAACCAATGAAAAAGATGATGAGAAAGAAAAAACTGCCCGAAAATTCAACCATAAAAAGGTTTCCTATCACTCTCCAAGCACTCAACAACTAGGACAGAGACCCAAGAAGACTCAACAACCATCAAAACCTAACAAACACCAAACTCAACAAGCAAGCTAAAAATGTTGATGTACGTGATTATTTAAGGAAAAACTGCATATGTACGTGCCCTATAGTATTACAGATCACGTATGTATGCGTTTGTCAAGGGAAAAACCATGTATATGTATTAAAACATTTCCAGGGTAAGGGTAAAGCCAAGAAGCTCAGATACAAAGTAAAAATAGGCCATCAAGCAATCAGGCGACAAGAAAACTCAGGCTATGAGAGAGAAATCGAAGGAGAAAAACACTCCAAACCGCAAAATAGAAGATTCATCCCCAGTATGGTCGCCAATTCTATTACAAGGAAAATCACTTTATGGCATGTGGTAAACCACAACAGACAGAATGACTGCAGAAATCGACTCTAATCCCAAGTATGCTATATAAATGTAAATGCTAACAAGGCAAGATAAAGAGCCTACCTCGTCTGAACGTTCGATGAAGACCACCGTTGAGCACTCAAATCAAAGATTTATACCTGAAATTTGTCCTCAACAACCAATATACGCAAGCATATGGTGATAATATATAAATTTAGCACATACAATAGCATAATCCATTAAAATTCATAACAAATACGCCCATGGAATAATAATTCAAATATTTGCACGACATTAATTGGACGAGAAAAGAGTATTTCTATTAAAATATGATCAACAAAAGTATATGAGTGACAAACTTCTGTGTCGGCATGTCTCAGAACAGAGAAACTAAGTCCTTTCTAGCTGGGCCTCAACCACTTAAATCCTCCACCAAAGGCAAGCTCATATAAGAGAGACAATGAGGTTCTCCATCAAAGAGGGAAGAGCTTGGGGGTTGAACAATGTGTTCAGACTTTAAAGGACAAAGGGATGTAGACTCAATATGAAGTGAATAATTTCTCCAGAGAAACTTTTCTCKCAAAAGTTGAATTCTCTCTTGTTCCACGGTTTGGGTACGACTCATTTTATAGCCTTCAACTGGAACTGAAGGGCCGAGTCAGAACGTTTCCAGTATATGGAAGGTCAAGGATCATGGATCCTATGACGTGACATGGAAACCTGGCACAATTTTTAATTTTGAGCACCAAACCTGATGTACGTGGGTTGTAGTGGTGCAACCTGCGTATACACATGTTGTATAACTGATAGGGTGTGTATATGTGGAAAAATATGAATTTTTAGCTATGGGAAGTGCAAAAGCAGACTTCAAGTTTGCATAGGGAAATGGAAAAGGCCTTCTGAGCAATTTGAATGGGGTGAGGCAAAATCTTGCAATAACACCATGCAAACACATCAGAGAATTCCTTCATCAATTTAAGATACCTTTCTTTGGTTTTAGGGGTTAAAGACTTAGACAATTTGATGAATTTTGGTTCATTTTCAGTTCCAATGTTGCAGTCTTCTGCCTCACTTTCATTAGGAGTGACTTTTGGGTTCTTTGCTACATCATTATTATCAAAAAGCTTCTTAAGAGGAACTAGACCTTTTGGGATGCAATTATTTTCAACTGAATTATCTCATTTCCAGCTATAACATTCTGATAGTCCTGTGAATTTGGAGTCAAACTTGCATTTTCCTCATCAACAAACAAATTTTCTTTATCAATATGTGTATTGGCAAATTCATCTGACATTTGAAGGAACCTAATGAATTGTTGATCATCTACAAATACCTGCCAGTATTTGATATTGTCAGGCACCGATGGCCTGTGTTTGACTTCAATCTCATACTTCTTATTTGGATGAATAGGAATTTTGAAAACACTAACTGAAGTAGCTAAAGCATCAACAATCATATTCTCCCCATCAGTGATATACCATACTATGTGAATCCTTCCAATAAATCTAGTACTGCATTCATGTATGCCCTCATTTTGGGGTTCTTGGTTTGATAAATTCCCTTAACCTGATTAATTACTAGCTCAAAATCATCATGCACAACTATTCTTTTAGCCCTCAAGTCTTTCAAAGTCTTTAGTCCCAAAATCAAAGCCTCATATTCAGCTACATTTTTTGTACAATCAAAATCCAGCTTAAAAGAACAAAGTTTTGAAGCACCCTTTGGAGGACAATCCAAACACCTACCCCAACTCCTTCTTTACTGACAGCTCCATCAAAATCCATGTTCCATAACCCATCATCCTCATCATCTGGTTGATCTGAACTAAATTCTTCCTGCAAATGTTAACCATTCTTTCCTGGAATTTTAGATTCATTCTTGTCCTCCTCTTCAAAACAAAGATCGTTATAAAAAATAGAAGCCACAATATCGGTGTCAACATCATAAATAGGGTGATTATTAGGTCTATCTGGGCTGCTTACTATGTATGGAAACTGTGTTTCTATGTACAGTCTCCTTTGTTGCCCAAACACTGGAATAGTTTCATATGACATGTCCATTTGCAAGGTGATCTTTAATTATGCTTCCCAAGACCTAGATAATAACATTCCAAAGTTAGATGGAATATCAGAAACCACCACATCCATAACAACACTTTTAGATGGGATCCGGGTTAAGGTAACAACAATATCTTTAATCAACCCCAAGAATTTAACCTTCCTTGAATCAAATGAAATCAAATCTTTATATGGTGTTTTGATGTCTAACCCAAGATTTTCCATAACCACCTTTGGCATCAAATTGTGGGACACCCCTGAATCTAACATTGCATTATGCAAGGTCATATCATGAAAATTGAGGTTGATGTAAAAATGAGGTAATTCATCATTATCACTATCTGCCTCAACCCAATGACCAAAAAGGAAAGTAGGATGATCATCATGAAGATTTAGAGTGTCATATGTCTCCCCCATTTTCAACATCTTCATAATCTGACCTCTATATTCAACATTCTTTACAAGTTCATTAAAAGGGATTGAAACTTTTAGCTTAGAGATTTCACTTTCAAGATTAAAAAGAGACAGAGACCTTTCTACCTCTTTGATGTTTACATCCTTATTTCCATCTTGAGATTTCTTTGGAACATCATATTTTGGATTATCTTTCTTTGGCATGTATTTCCTTGGAGGATCCTTCTTCTTTTGATTGATAGAGGGTTGATCAACTTGAAAATTATTTGGATTGACCACTACATTTATGTTTCTAAGATTGTACTGTTTCTGAAATTCAAAAATAGCCTTTTGATACCCCTGTCTATATTCTTCTGAATCCATCAACAAGGCATTATCTTGATCTTGCAAAAACTTGTCATGCTCTTATTTAGTCAAATAGACTTTAGAATCATATTCATAAAAAGATGGACTTGATCTTCAGATTGTTCAATAAAATCTTCAGCATAATTTTCTTGAAATGGAGGTCTGATTTGCTGGTCTCCTTGATTTCTTTGATCTCGTTGTCTCACTTGAGGAATTGGAGGTCTCCTGAAATTTGGATTTCTTATTTGAGGCTCTTGTCTTTCCCTAGTAACAACGCTTTTATCCAAAGTAAACATTTCTACTAATTTTTCCATAGTTTTCACCATCATATCTAACTTTTCATCTGAAGATTGAGAGGATGAAGGTTGATTTTCCTTTGTAACTTTTTTTTTTCTTAGTTTCAACTTTATTCTTTATTTTGCTAGATGGCATTAAATTCACTTCTACATCTATAACATCATTCATCATATCAACTAAATTGGTAGATCTTCTTTCTCTTAACAACAAAGCAAAATCACTACTAAAAGCATCAACATAGTGCAATTGGGCAGCTCCAAGAGGGGGTTTAACCTGGTCTGGGATTGAATTGTGCACTTTCATGAACCTAGTAGAAAATTCTTGCACTGTCTCAGCATGATCTCTTTTTAAATTGTTAAACTATGTCAAGGGTTGCAATTTTTTTTTCTTATCTTCCAATTTTCTAAGAAAAACTTGTTCAAAACCTGGAAAATCAGGAATACTTGGTGTTGCAAGTCTCTGAAACCATTTCTTGACTTCTCCACAAAAACTTTGTGCAAACAATATCATCTTAGCATATTCATGCTCAACTTCTTCTAAACCAATAAAATCATTAAATTTGTCTAAATGATCTTGTGTTGTGATATTTCCTTCTGCATTGTATGTTTTAATTCTTTCAGAATAGTTTTGGGGAAAGTCATGTAGTTGAGCAGGGAAAACAAGATGGGAAAACCTAGAAGCCGTAACTCTTATAGGACTCTAACTTGGAGTTGAAACCTGACTTGAAACTGAAGCCTATAAGGAACTGACACCAACCTTTGGGGAATTTACAACAAGAGTAGTAGGAAATAAAGACTTAAAGTTATTTATATCAAACATTGTTTTACATAAATCTGATTCTAACTTGGTTGTGACAAGAGATTTTTAAAATTTTACAACAAAAGAAACATCTTCAAGACTTCTTACTTCAACTTTTGGTAAGGAAAAAGTTCTTTCTAATAAAATGGTGTGCGATTCAGATGACTTCTTTTGATTTTTTCAGATAATCTTCTTAGGATCAAAAACATCTTCTGGAGGATTTGGATCTGGATTCTTCCTCATGTAAATCTTCTTGGGAGCTAGGATTTCCAGTGGGGTCACCTTTTGCAACTGATCTTGACAATGGAATTGCTAGGGTAAAATATACATCCTACTTCTGTGTCTGACTCCTTGTCTACCCTCTGGAATCAGATTTGAATCTTTGTCGTTCTTTCCCAGGGAATATTTCACCTTCGCTCCCCGATAATGACACCAAAATGTTATCACTCTATAATTTTCCTTGGTTGTAGAAGGAAAACCCAGAGGTAACCGCAAACCAACTTGTAGATTGGAAGCTAGCTCTTCCAACCCAGAGAGGGATCTCTCAGATAAATTGACCACATAAAAGACTTATTATTTAATAAGCACAATGGCTAGGTCTTCAGTTGAGTGAGGTTTTTCAAAATGTGGTGGCAAGGTTGAGTGAAATACCCATTAGGAATGGAGTCATAATAAATAAATGTCAAATCAAAGCTTTCAAAACTGGTTAATATGAAAAGATGCACTTCAAAGGTTAGGTAGCTAGAAATATGTCAGTGATCATAGATATTGTAGTATGGTGGAGAGAAGAAAACAACACATCAATTATAACAGAGCACTTGTCAGTGGATGAATTATGTTCCAATATCAGAAGACTAATGCAGGAAAGCTGAATTTGAGATAAAGAACATCAAAGATGAATTCTCTATCTATAATCATCCATTCAGAATAAATGAATAGACATAATGATAAACGAGATGGAAAACATCCACAAACAAAACATACTGTAGATTACCAACACAATAATCTCTGAGACAAAATGTCCAAAAATATCTGCTCAAAAGCTTTTCATTAACACAACAGTGAAATATTTGTTTTCCTCAAGTCATGAACCTCTTCACCCTTGTTTCCTTCCCCATATATAGAATTACATTAAATTCTAACTCAATAAAGTCAAAATATTTAGGGTTTCTCATTCTAGAAGGAGTTACAACGGATTAATAACTAATTGCAACCAACTCCTATATTTAAGGGTTTGATTTCTTAACTAACTAATACAACTACAACATTTTTCGATTACATATATTTAATGGAAAAATATTTTATCTTTCGATCTTGATGATGAATTGGCAAACTCATCACATATGGCATCCGAATATGCTTTGACATGGGTTGACTGTGTGATTTGGCAACGAACAAGAGACTTCTATAAAATATCTGTTTCAATAGTTTCACAACAAATCTGGTAAAATTGTTGCAAAATCTCTGTTCCTAATGTCCATGTTGCAAAACTGCTTCAAGCTTCATCCAACATTTCCAAACTTGAGTAGACCTCACAAAACACAAAAACATGATATCTATCGAATATTTCCAAATCATTCCACTGCCACTTGAGCCAACAAATCAAGATTTTTCTTTGCAATTGGTTCCTTCCTTAATCTGTCCTTTGCATGTAATGTTTTATTTTATCTGTACAAGTTTTGAAATTGTCTTTGTCGGGGCATAGACCTCTCAACCATCTTCTTGTTGTTTTCCAAGCTCCTTCACACAAATCCAAGTGTCATGCTATCTTTCTTTTCATTTGTATGTTTTCTTCCCTTAGTTGTACACTCACAACCAAAGCTTCGTTTAACTATTTCTTGAGTCTTTTAATTGTCATGTTATCTTCTTCTGTAGGAGATTGAGCTTTGAAAAATTCTTCAGCAACACACTGAACATGTATCTCAGGTCTGATGTATTCATCATGAACTAGTTTCCTTGTTGTTGATTTGGTCATAGGTCTACTAGGTTTTTCTTTGTTAAGTACTTTTGGACTAAACATCCCCTTTTTACTTGATGGGGGTTAGAGTTCCATAATTTCCTCAACTTCATGACAATGAGATGCCTCATTTGTAGGAGTTAGCTTCTTCATAGGTTACCTAGTTAGGGGTCTCTTGGGTTTTTCCATTTCTGCTGCTTCAGGAGTGAAAATAAGTTTTTAGCCTCTCATATTACTTCTCTTTCTGTGAGGGGTTTCTTCAATGTTTACCATTGTCTTTATACCCTGTTTTAATGACTCTTTACCCTTTTCCTTCTCTTTGGATCCTTTACTGAGAGAAAATGTGGCTGTAGTTTCAGGGGTTTCAATTACAACAAGTTGTTGTTCTTTATCTTTTCCTCTTCTTCTTTTTAAACTGCTAGAGGATGATTTATCATTTGTGGAAAGGGTGCTTCCCTTAGATGGTGAAGAACTAGTGGTATGATATGATGGTTATGTAGACAAAAAGGAACTCCATTCTCCATTTGTTTTCTTAAGCTCCTCAAGGACTAAAAGTTTGATAAGACTAAAATGAAAGAGACTAGGTTCAACTTGGTTAGACTTTGTTTTTACTTTGTCAACCATCTTCCCCAAGCTTCTACAAAGATAATATGGAATATTTAAAGATTTCTTACTTGTGAAATGCATGAGTAGTCTGATATGATACAGGTAGACCCTGTGGAAATTCCCCTTAGAACTGAAATATCTCTTTATCACTCGCAACAACTTGTCACGATGTTCTAGCATATGGTTCCTTGGCACCTTTTTTGATAGATTTTCAGTATGATATCCTAGCTTAAAATAATCATTACAGTATGAATAATCCAGATCCATCCCCTTGAACCACCTCTCACCTTGCAAGGGAATTTATGTAGTTGTTGCAATTGTTTGCTCCGTGACATGAAATTCCAATGATCCAACTCTTGTTTTGAATCCATCAAAATTCATGGAAAATTGCTTGGCTACCTCCATGTGACCTCCCTGCAACTTTTCACAGAAGGTGAGGCACCCCACTATTTGAAAAGATTCTCTGAAGATGGGATTTGAATCCAACAATTGCAGACCCTGGGGTTCGAACCTCACTATATCACCTCCCTTGTATATCTTCTTGTTTTGCTTGTCATTCTCCATGGTTGTTGGTGGAGAGTAAAATTATGATGGTGGGCGTAGGGGGTAGCAAAGTTTAAGCAGGTTGCATGAAATCCTAGAGTGTTAGGGTTTATTTAAGAGACATGCTTTAATATCAAGGAATTTTGCAGCAAACTAGACATAAATTTTACAGCAAACAAGAATTTAGCAGCGGATAAATATATCGAAGTTTTGATAGCATATAGGGTTAAAGCATATGAGAAGTCTATAGTGCTTCAATGGCGTCCAAGGATGATACAAGGCTTTAGCATTTCACAACAGATTGAACTTTTGCAGCAAACAAGTATTTTCACAACAAACTGCAGTTTCACAACAAACTCGAGTTTTGATGATTTTAAAAAGGAAATAACACATGACCCTATAAACCCGATTGACAAGGACAACACCGAATCTCATGATTTCTTACCGTTATGGAGATAAGGTAATTATGCARTGATTTGAAATTGACAGTTGGGTCTCTGCGAAATGCTTGGAGGTTTTGCAACGAAATTTAAACCGATTGGTTGCAAGTCCATTAAAAGTACAATTTGGATTAGAAAGCRTGAGTAAACTTTAKCACATGTGATATCATGCTCTCATGACTCTTTAAAGACATAATGTAACAACTTAAGACTCACCTTTTCAAATGATGATAAAGGAATGTGGAATAGCAATGTGACAAAACTCACTTGACCTTGARCAAGAATAACTAGTCACCTATGACTTGAAATGATGCTCTAATTCCCTTATACATGACCCAATCAAACACCAAACTTGACTCATAAATGAGTTAACCAAAGACAATTCATCATGGAACAATAACCCTAGGACTTTGGCACATGATTTTTAAGAGACCAAGACATGACTACAAGACTCAATAATAAACGAAACAAGGTGTTTTGACTTTGAACATTTATACACATTAACTTAATCATCGGATCAGAGGTCAATGATGTAATCCTATTGTCGGAAGTGAGGAGGTTTGCCATTGAGGCATGCAGGTTCCAAGGTACTAATTGGTTTGTAAGTCTAATTCCCAGATAATGTGTTGAAGTCGACATGAAAAGACTTATCGAAGGAGGGCCTTGATGTAACCCCCATCATCGACACAAAACCGACACATAAAAGTTATGTCAAATGGTAGATTGAATGAGTATGGACTGATATAGGAAATGTAAACTGGCAATAATACAAATGGATGGTTTTAAGTGAGACTTCCCTTGAACATGGTGAGGAATGACAACTAACTTGGGAGTATTGACTTGATGAGTACCAATAACATAATGTGACGACAATAAGAGCCCTCTTCAACTAGAACAAAAAAGTATAACGACACATGGAATTAGTATGACTCAGAGACAAACAAATTACCCATTTTTAAGACTAGAAATAGACAGGTGTTGTGTTCAAGGGCGACAATGACTGCCATAAAGGATTCCAAAAAACTTGACCCACTTCCTTCAATTTCCCCCCCCATCATGATTGATGTGTACCTCTTTCTTTTTTAATGAGCTTGAGGAGGATAATAGATGCTCTGTATAGCTCATCCTTCGAATGAGTCCCTCGACATATGTTTAACGAACCCGAGGAAGGATAGCTTCGGTCCTGTATGGGTCCTGGAGATTGGACTCACATAGGTCCTTCGATACATAATTTTATGAGCCCAAAGAATGTAAACTCAGTGGTTTTTCACGTTTAGAGAGTCTAAAAAGAACATAAAGATGACTCTAGTGTCCCAAGCCCGAAAAAAGTGTAAAACAATACATGGGAGAACTCTTCTAGTGATGTTTGACTAGAGTATTCCTTCTTCGTAATTAGTCTCGCGAGGGTGAAAAAGAGATAAAATACCACTCGAAAGATGCCCTTTCAAACCTTTTAATGAGTGTGAAAGGAAGAAAGATAACTCAACAATATTTTCATGTTTAGGGAATTTGAAAAGAGCTTAAAGGAGACTCCAAAGAGTTTCTTTTTCATATAGATTTTACAAGTTTGAAAAAGAGATAAAAGTATACTCGGTAACTTATTCTCGTGTATTAATGAGCATGAGAAAGAACAAAGACTGAGCTCGGTAACCTGTTCTCATGTATTTACGAGCACAAGAAAGAATAAAAACTAATCTTGTTCAAGAAAAGACTATTATGTTACGATGGGAATGACCCTCAAGCGAGGATCACTCCTAGCAGTGTGTCTCTCTATAGGTATTTCCCCCCCATCTTCTGTGATAAAATCTAGTGGCTTCGCTCTAGCATGTTGTACAAAGGCTAGATACTTTCCCCCCAAGCATCGTTTCCTCCGATGACTTTTCTTCTTTCCTCATTTAGGTGTCTGGTTACTAATAGGAACATTTTCACTAGGCGAAAGAAAAGAAGGTTCAAGTATTCGATCCAGAGCGAGACTCGATTCTAATGGAGGGGGTATGTTTCATTTTTTAACGAGATTAATAGAGACAATGAACTATGCTCATAAGCGTTTGTTTTATTTTTTAATGAGCTTTCCACAGGAAAAGAACTATGCTCATAAGGTAGGTTTCATTTTTACACAAGCTTGAAACTAGAAACTCTGCTTGAGGCCCTCTGTTTCATTTGTTAATGATCTTGACACAAAAATGAAAAATCTGCTCGAAACCTAGTTTCATTTTTTAATGAGCTTGGAATTAGAAAAACTATGCTCATTGACCTCTACTTGATCACGGATTCCAAGAGGACAATGCTCTGGAAGGAATACATCCTCAATCATGGCTTCCAAGAGATCTTCACTAGATGGTAGAACCATAGTGTGGAAGGAATACATGTTGACGACTATGATAGGGGTAGGGAGATCAGGCTCTAATATCCCTATCGAAGAGATCACCGTGTCAACTACTGGATCTAAATAAAGAGAAGGGAGAGATTCCTCATTCAGAGTTGAACGCATGGGATAGGTTGCCACATAATTGACCTACGACAGGGCAGATGTCGTTGGCATGTAAGGAAAATTTAGGTAATTTGGATGGTTGACCATCATATGAGGGCCAATGAATGAAATATAGTCTATGGTCACTATGTTTCCACTGTGAGGGAAACACATCACTCGAAAGAGTGTGGACACAAGAGCCTGCATATCATAAACATAGTCTCACCCGAGGAGAAAATTTAAATCCAAGGGGTCATGGACTACCATCACATCAATATAGACAATTTTCCCTCCTAAAATAATAGGTAACCAAGGAAGGATCCYGAAAGGTTGAGTAATCCATTTGTTAAAATCCAACAAATTCTAAGTCACCGACTCAAGCTGAGGGGAACTAAGAGATTTCCAAGTATTCAAGGACATGATGCTAATAGAAGCACCTTCGTCTATTATAGTGTTAGGTACTGCGACCCTACCAGAAACTTCGACCATGATTTTGAAAGGCACATAGGAAGGAAGCCTAGGTTCTATTAGACGATTCCAATCAATGTAAATCATCCCAATGCTTGAAGGGGATGACGGTGGGATGGGTGAAGTTCCCCCTTGTCCGGAGACGAGTTCGCAGTAACAAGAAATACTTGAGCGACCTCCTCTCTCTTCAAAGGAGGAGTGGGATCGATCGATGAAGATATTGAATCGACCACTTGATGGACTGACTCGACCACTTGATGGACTTGAATCGATCACTTGATCAACCATATTAACCAAGGATGCAACCAGATTGACCACCTGACCAACTAGATTAACCGATGATGGAACCAGATTGACTAGTTCATCAACCAATGGTAGGTTTGGAGAGAGTTTATGGTAATCTGTGGAAATTTGCGGCTGGGCGTCGACAATATTTTCCAAGATATGTGAAGCTTTATCCATGCGAGGACAAAGGTAGGTACGATGCATCTCATTACATAACCAAAAAAGAGTTTTGACTTTACCTTTCTTACTTCCAACCTGATTATCACTAGTTGATGGGTTATCACCAGCATGAGTTGTAGCGACTAATGATGCAGGTTGAGAACCTTGATACCACACTTCTAACACCTTTGGAATACCAAGTCAATCCTTAAGAAGGTGGTCACCCTTACAAATTCTACAAGGGAATTTGGGCTTGCGATGTGTCTTGGTAGACTTGTCGACATTATCAATAGTCCCAGCATGATGAACAATAGATGGTTGATTGCTTCCAAAATGTCCTGTAGTGGTTAGAAGTCCCCCCCCCTAGCTTATTTGTCTTCTTCTTTTTCTTCCTTTTCTTCTTTTTCTTATCCACTTGGTTACTAGCTATAGAGCTCTCACTATGCGAAGAGGAAGAATGGGAAGAAGACTGCACATGCGAAGAAGGTAGAGGGTCGACATGAGGTTGATGGTCCTAGGGTGGAGTGCTTGCATGCGAAGCACTAGGGAGAATTTATGTTCATCGGAGTGGAAAACAACCAGACCAGTAACCCAATAGTGAGTCCATGAAGAATCAAAGTGACGATATAAGGAGGACCAATGTGTCCCAAAGAAGGAAAAAAAAATGGTTCCTTGAGAAAAGGGGTCCCTTCGTTGGTAGTTCAGGAAGCTGACACTATTGGCACAGGGGCATCCCTAGGGTTCAACGCTTCAACAATGCACCAAGAAAACCCTAACTATTGGCCCTTTCAGCAACACCTGCGAAGCAGATGTAGTCTCACCCGAGGTAGAGGTAGGGGTGGTTGTAAGACTCCAGTGTCTGCAACCTTAGCTGGGACACAAATCTATGACTGCAATACTCTATCAAAGCACTTAGCAGTTACATTTCATCAGTATTTAACCAATATCTACTTCGCAGATAAAACCCTAATCACAGAGCATCGAAATATTCACCCAGATCTAGTATATTCGAGCACTAAGCACATTCACATAGGTTAGATCTAGCACTCATTCATATTATTCAACACTATGCTATCATATCAGATTCATTTAAGCATACATCAGTGTACTAAGCATTAATCATATGAACAATGAAACAACCATACTGCACAAAGCAACCATAACACATGATATACGAGGTTCACTCCCAACCTGGGGCTACGTCCACCAACTCTTCATATTCTTTATTATCTTTTGTCAATATTCTTACATGCACAGAGCCACAAAATCCTACTCCGCATAGGACAGGAGATCTGCACTCACCTCGCCAGATCCTCCTTCCCCGAGCTAGGTTACAACACAAAGCCTCTACTCAATCTCTTACAATCATTTTCACTTAGCCTTGCAAGTCTCACACAACATGCACAAAGCAAGTACAACTATCACTTGCACTTAGCACTTAGCATCACACACTTGCACGTCTTTACTTACATCGCCCAAATTTCTATTTATACTTACAAAATGGGCCTAAACATGTGTAAATCCATGGGCCGACATCCCCATACCCGTTACATAGCCCAAAACCCAAAAATACCTAAACAAGGGGCCGAGATCCCGCGATCTCCGCTTCAACTTGCACTCCACCTTCGACATTCTGTTGAAGTCCCAAAATAGGTCAAACATAACCAAGGATCCTCAAAACTTGGTCAAGGGAAACCAGGCCCCCAACACTCACTTGTGACTCCTCCCAAGTCACTTTGGTTTGGGTAGCTCTGCTTCAAAAGCCTCGAGCTTGGCTTGAGTTTCTTCAACCTGTTGCTGCGCCAAGGCCTCTTGCTCGACGAATTCTTGGATAACTACTTCATTGACAGGTCCCTCTAAGCGTTGTTCGACTGCAATGACTACTTGTTCCAGCTCTGCTCCTCGGCCTTCAATCTCCTCAAACAATTGGCACTCTTCATCCTGGATTGGTTGGAGCCTCTAAGTCACTTCCATGAGTTTGCTTTGTATGGTGTGGACCTTCTGTTGAGCAGTGCGTTGTTCCTCAGATAGATTCAACCTTTCAACTGTTGACAGGAGCTTCAACTGTGCCTGTACTATTGTTTCTTGCCTCTTTGCCTCCTGGAGATGTGACTCTAGTGCCTTTAGTTCAGGGTCTTCAGTAAGTCACTCGTAGGTTTGTGCACTTCTTCTGATGGTGGGGGCACAGTGGATACTGCGTGGCTAGATTGAAGGGCCTGTTGTACCCCTCTTAGTTATGTCTCAATTTTTTTCATACATGGCTGCTTTCTTGGATTCGGTGTTCTACATAATATCTTGCGAGGCGTCTGATATGGCTATGATGATGAAGTCGAAGTCATCGAGCATGAGAAAAGTTGCAGCTTAGTCCTGGTGGATTTGGATTTCTTTCGGGAAGTAGGTTTCATGGGGGAAACCTTCCTTTTCTTAGAGGGATCAACCTCATCCATGGGATCCCTAGGTGGTGTTACTTCACCTTGCTTCTGCTGATCTTATTTTCCATTGGTCTCTTCTCTATTACTTCGTCATTACCTCCTCATCCAGGTGACTCTGAAGCAGTTTCATCTGATGCACTGCGCAGGTTTTGTACCTCTTCGGTCTTCTTCCTTCTACTGGTTCCAGGTGTGTCATGTTATTCGTGAGTGGCCTCTGAGATACCAATTAGTTCAGGATCAAACATTTATGCAGGGTCAACAGGAATAAGGAGCTCTGCATACCAGTCCCTTGTTATCTCTTTGAGGTCCTCCTCTGTGAGCTTATAGTATGACTGAAGCTCTTCTTTATGCTCGTTTGTGCACACGGTGATATAAATAAAGTGCCGACTTGCACAGAACTTCATGAGAAGTCTGAACTAGTGCAGGGTGTTCAACGTCATGTGAGGGACAACTCTAATAGCCCTCTTTAATTGGAGATAATATGTGTGAAATACAGTGTTCGACTGCCATTGTTTTCCCATATTGCTCGAGTACCAGAACGTGGTGAACTTCACAATGAGTGGCTCGAATGGCTCAATATCCAGGAAGGTCGCACCTTTTGGCATCTCCCAAGCAGTAAATGCTATGAGGATCAACAACCAACTGAAATGGAACTCATAACTCTGATCCTGATCTTCGTGACAATCCAATTATAGCTTGTTGACTAGGTACTTCTCCCAGTTCATTTGGAGTCCTTCTACACATTTTTTGGCGAGGTCAACAAGGAACCCTGTGACTTGCGTAGGTCTGTTCTTTCTCACCAGCTTTCCTGCGATCAGTTGGCAGGCCAGGCACGCTGCGCCATTCTGGATGGAAGCTGCCTTGTAGCCTCACGTACCCTTTTCTACATCGCCATATGTGTCTTTAATCCTCTGTGCCAGTGCGCAGTCTGCAACCTTCCTGGGTAGAAGTCCCATGGGTCAGGTCCCTGCATGCTCAATCTGGTGATCCTATGGATCGGTGTCGGATCGACTGTGATGCTTCTGTATATCCATAGATAGCTGCCATGGTAACATGATAGCAGGATCTTAACACACGCGTTAACCTCCTGGTGCCTTCCGAAATGTGGAATCTTCATCACATTCAAGATGGTGGATTGCGTGAGGTTCATAGTCCATTGTTGGGGGATTATTTTCAGGTTCTTCCCCTTCGTCCTAGTCAAGTATCTGTGAGGGGCGAGCATACTATGGTTCTTGCGGTCCCCTAGGTTGAAGTCACTGAATTTTAATGTCGCGATCTTATCCTGCTGTGTTCTAACTGCACGTATCCCCTTCAAGAGGTACGCAGTAGCCAAGGTATAATCAAAATCCCTCGAGACCCTGTCATGACTCACCGTGCGAGCCAAAGGCGGGATGTAGTCAGGCAGGATAGTCGAGATTACATTTTCTTTCGCCAAGTCATCTCGATGCTTGGTTCTTTTCTCGGTTGCAACTTGTGATGGTCCGTATCCATGAGCAGTTGATGGGGAGGCTTGCACTCCTCTCGTTGACGAGGCTTGAATCCCGACGGACATTACTTTTTCGGTCATTAAATTGATTAGAACTTCTTCTACACACTTTTCAGCTGCGTTGAGTTCATTCGACATACACGCACAAGATCGGATAACTCAGATTTTGTTGGCACAGGGGAAAACCTAGGTTTCAACGCTTCAACAACGCACCAACAAAACCCTAACTACTGGCCCTTTCAAAAACACCTACGAAGCAGATGCAGTCTCACCCGAGGTAGAGGCAGGGGTGGTTGCAGGAATCCAGTGTCTGCAACCTTAGCTGGGACATAGATCTCTGATTACAATACTCTATCAAAGCACTTAGCAGTTACAATTCATCATTATTTAACCAGTATGTACTTCGCAGATAAAACCCTAATCACAGAGCATTGTAGTATTCACCTAGATCTAGTATATTCGAGCACTAATCACATTCACATAGGTTAGATCTAGCACTCATTCATATTATTCAGCACTAATATATCATATCAGATTCATCTAAGCATACATCAGTGTACTAGGCATTAATCATATGAAAAATTAAACAACCATACTGCACAAAGTAACCATAACTCAGGATATACGTGGTTCACCCCCAGCCTGGGGCTACGTCTACCAATTCTTCATCTTCTTTATTATCTTCTGTCAATCTTCTTACATGCACAGAGGCACAAAATCCTACTCCACATAGGACAAGAGATCTGCGCACACCTCACCAGATCTGCCTTCCCTGAGCTAGGTTACGACACAAAGCCTCTACTCAATCTCTTACAATCACTTGCACTTAGCCTTGCAAGTCTCACACATCATGCACAAAGCAGGTACAACTATCACTTGCACTTAGCACTTAGCATCACACACTTGCATGCCTTTACTTACATCACCTAACTTTATATTTATACATTACAAAATGGGCCTAAACATGGGTAAATCCATGGGCCGACATCTCCATACCCGTTACATATCCCAAAACCCAAAAATCCCTAAACAAGGTTCCAAGATCCTGCGATCTCCGCTTCAACTTGCACTCCACCTTCGACAGCCTGTCGAAGTCCCAAAATAGGTCAAACATGACCAAGGATCCTCAAAACTTGGTTAAGGGCCAACAAACACCATAGACACAGACCCAATCCTAAGGTCTTTCTAAATAAAAAAGAACACACTATCAAAGTTCCTATGAGATAAGAGCAAACAAACAAAGGAGGTAGGGATATTCCGGAGACGGGAGATGAGGCCATCAATGAAGATATGAATAGAAGGTACTCCGAACACCAAAAAATTTCCCTTTCCGGTGCAACTAAACCTCACTTCGTAGGGCCACCCTCCTGAAGTACTGTAAGTGTGATGCGACATATTCCTCATGTACTGTAAGGAACCTTCTGAAGAAGGAACCCCAGTTACAATCACTCGTGTAGAAACCTAGGAAAACCAACTATGTTTACCAATTTCGCAACGAACGGTCAGGCAGGTAAGAAGTTGATAGTCAAGACTAAGAAAATTGAATTGGGAATTGTGGACACAAATCCACGACCCAAATACTAAGAAGAAGTGGTGTCACCTCGAGTAGCTAGCACTCTTCAAAGCTTCGAACTTGTTATAGTCCCACCAGGGTAACAAAAGAGTGGAGATCTCAAACTGTCACTTCGCTTGACCTCGTGTTTAACTCCCATGTAAGAGGAGCTCTCTCGACAAACGTCGGTTGTTACTACTTGGATTTTTGCACTCTCTAGTATTCTACAATCTTGTTTAAGTGGCCTTGGAGAATTTACTCTCCACCCCGTTGAGGAAAAGATATGAATTATCTTACTCAAGCATTTTCAAATCTTGCCTGGTTAAAAAAAGATAGTCTAGAATATCACCCTATGTTTTATAGCCTCAAAAATATTTTCCCAAGCCACAAGTATTAATTACAAATGTTTAGGCTGATTTTTTTTTTTATGAAAAAAAATAACATAAAATTTATATATAATTTTCTGAAGAATATACAGATTACAGAAAGTAAATGTGGAGATCAAAAGCAAAAGTAACCAAGTCACAGATACACACAAATGAGACATAATAGCAATCTAATTTATTTCATTCCAAGAAATCAAAGTATCTTTCTCTTTACAAAATCCCTGTGAGGGCATGGACCAAAGTTTAATTTAGATATCCCCGATGAAAACCATACAAAAGGACTCTGACAAGAAGTAAAAACTGAACTTTATAATATGGATAAGCTTACCACAGACTACTACCAATTTGAATCTAAACAATATCCTTTATCAACTATGAAACTTAATCCATAAACAAACAAGTATACACAAAATATCAAAGATAGATCAACACCTCTAAAACAAACATCTGAATGATTTGGTTCAGTTCTGAACCTTGCTGTCTACAATAGGACCCTGATGTCAAAAAGAGAATTAGGCTCTGGATGAACTCAAGAATGAATGAAAACTAAATTTATCTCATGAAAACAAAAGATCAAACCTTAGTATTGTTTTCTCCTTCTATTCTCCCTTTGTTCTTCCTTCTCACTTGGCTTTTATGCATTCCAAATAGGTTGAGGTAGTTCAACTACTTTCTTTAGTTAAGTTAGTTAAACTTAAATAATTTTATTTTAGGAGAAGTAATAATAATAATAATAGTTAAGGGTCTTTATTTAATAATAACTAAGTAGGTGGGACCCCTTGTGACTCCCTTCTTTTATTCTTTACAAAAATAAACACAATTAGATAATCATTTAAACACATGCTGCCTTGTAGCTCCCATAAATACTTCCAAAATCTGAATATTAAATATGAGAAATAATTCAAATTATATCCAAAACTATGTAAATATCCACATTATCAAAATAAGCTTGTTGTCCAAAAATTTCTGTAGACCACTGTCTTCAACAACTCTATCATAAACACATAAATTAAAATCCATACTTGCCACTTTGAGAGGCAATGTTTCTTCTATCACTGTTGTCCCCTTTGGACTTTCCGGAAGTAGCCTTTGGTTGATTCAAACCTTGAGGTTTAATCTCACTAACAACATGGGAACAATCGTCCTTCAGATTCATACGTGAGGACACTGATTTTGAAGAGTCATTTGAAGGAGAGGAAGGGGAGGCAACAACTTTACCTTTATCTTGCACATGGGGGACATCGATTTTAAGCCATTTTCTATCATGAGAGGATTGAAAAGGTGAATGCATAGGGGAAATTTGAACATTAGGATTTACAGGTGGGGGAGGAGGTAATAACAAATTGGGCCAACCACGATCGTGAGAGATTGTCAGATTGACAATCTCTTTCCATCCATCATTTTCAGGGACTTCTGGTTGCAAGGACACATGAGGAGGCACAAGAATACATTGGATGTTTTGAGGCTGGAAGGGAGGTCTCTCTAGTATAGGATGTATTATTCCTTGCCCGATCCAATTGAAGAACCCAACTTGAAACAACTGGTTCAACTCCTTTGGGTCAACATCAAAATGAATTGAGAATCCTGGCCTTCTAGGCCCTTTGTTCCAGTTACCTCTTCCTCTATTATTTCTTTCATGGCTGCCCCTGCTGAAGAAACTCATCCTGTATGCAACAATTCATCAGTAAATAGCCCTTAATCGACCATACATGACATTTTGTTTGCATGAATCAAAGTTTGGCTCATAAATTGACATGAGACCCATGCAAATCAATCCATAACAAATTATTTAATAATTGCCAAGTGAGCAGGGGGTGGATAGGGTTCATGGGACATCTGGAAGGATTGTAATGAGAGAAAAAGTGGTAGCATGACAGGGAAAAAATACACGAGTACTGCTCAACAATTCATTACATAATTTAACTGTGCAATCAATACACAAATATATGTTGCCACCTATTTATGTTTCATATCTTTTGTCAAGGATATACATAGTTTTTAATTTTTTTTTATAGAACAAGGCATGTAAAAATGAAATTGGGATTACGAGGGGGGTATAATGAGCGAAAAAGTGATAGTATGAGAGGGAATAAAATATGGATATTGTTCATAAAAATAAATCAAATAAAACAACAACCAAAACTCTGTTCAGACCTCATAATCCAATAAGCATTCACTTTTAAAACCATTTAACTGTCACTTTTTTATAGAATGCTTGTTGACTTCAAACAAAAAAATTCATATGCCCAAAATACTCAATTATAGCAACCCTTGCATCTATACAACATCTATAATAATAGTCATGATAACATCATTGCTATTTTATGATAACATAATAATTCGTTGAGCCACAATCATTCATATTCCAATGCTAAATCCCTTTCCTTTTAAAACCAAATAGAAATATGCACAGTGATTCCAGCCATCCACATCCAATATTTATTCCTTAAACTCAAATAAGAAGAGGTCCAATATTAACCACCATTTGTCGACTTTCCAAATACTGTTCGACACAATCCACTGGGCATTAAAACTCATAATCGGGCCCCAATTCAATCACACACATGTATTCATCCAATATGATCAACATAAGCATTGATTCTAAATAGCATTCAACCAATAACATGCAACTCTGAGCCAAAGATTTTCTTAAATTAAACATGTACAAAATTCTTTTAAAAGAAATGCCCAACGAGAGATAGAACCAAATCGTGCCCACAGAGAAACCGAACCAAATCGTGCCCAATAGACCAAGCACACACATGTGTCTCTTTTACCCTTGACAGGATTGAAACGAGACCAAGATCATGTTTAGGGTTTAATGCAAAAAAGGAAGTAAGAACAAATAACTCGACCACATGAGAAAGTCCTCAGGGACGCAGACAACTCTTGCCCTTTTAAAAATTTATCGAAGAAAGGTAACAACAAATGGCTCAATCAAGGAATAGTCTTTGAGACATAGACAATTTGTGCCTTTTAAAAATCACCACAGACACATAACCTTTAACCCAAAAACTTGATAGTGAGGGTTACTAGAACATAATAGTCAACCACTTCCAATGGATAACGAGAGAAGCGAACTCTTAAAAACACTGTGAGGAGAATGCCCGAGCACAACCCATGGCCAACCAAACATAGATACAAAATTCCAATTAAAATTCTGGGTGATACCAAACCCGATTGTGTGATTCTTTCCATTACATTGATAATGAGGGCAATACCATGGTAAATGACAGCTCGGGGCTTGGCCAAAACATGGCAAGAACACTCCAACTCTTAACATTTCACATTGCAACCCAGTGAAGTGAAACATATCAACCATAGAGATGAAAAGGAGTGGCATAAATTAACACCAATATTGGTTGTAAAACCAATGTGCCAAAACTTAGAGCTTGCTAAACCATAATCATTATTTTCCACAGAGAGCCAGACCAAAAACCCCAAGCTGACCGAACATGTTTTTAACCAATAAACCAATGCACAGGCTACACACAACAAATAATATCCATTCCTCTTCTTCAAAAATCCAATAGTCTAGAGTATTCACAGAAGAAACTATAAGAACAACACTGATACACAATCAAAAACTTAAGAAAAACACAGACCTCAAGCAATTCTGAGCCAAAATTTATTCATAACACAGAGGAATCATCATGGATGGAAAATAAAGGACCATACCTGGAAAGCTTGCTCGAGGGGAAGAGTTAGACTGCTTCCTTCTTTCACAACCAAAAATCCCGGAGCATCAACAACCACCAGAGCGAAAAACCAAATGCAAGTATGGATAGGGTGATGGGCTTGAGGGTTGTTTGAGTGACGTGCAGTAAATGCACGTTGCTTCCTTCCCAAACCTCATTCAATTCGACATACAAGCCAAACAATCCACCATAACATTAACCATTAAATCAAACAAATATCCCATTGCTATATCCATTAAATAGTGCGCCACCCTAAGCCATGTCAAAATCTTTTAACAACAACAATGTGCTATAACGTTACCACATATGCCTCACACATAACTTTTAATCAAAGCGCATAAGTTTCGCAACAAGGGTCTATACACCCTTCTTTTGTCACAATTACATATAACCTTAGGGCTTGAGTATAGTCCTTTTTTCATTTTGTTTAAGCTCCCATATCATCCCTTTGTAAAAACATCCAAAATAATCAATCGATGTCTAATGTAATGTCAAAACAAAACCTATAATAATAATCATTTTATCCATAGTACAACCATAATTTGCGAGTGACCATCAAAATCATCTAGCCATGGAACAATTAACCAACCATATTATGTCGTCATAATGATTAAAACCATGAATTGAATCATCCACTGTAGAAGACTGTGCTAGCATCATTATAACAACAAACACGAATAAAAGTGCAACATATCCATCATAGTGCCACTAGTCTACAAGGGGGTCCCACCTACTAGTTTATTATTATTATTATTACAAATAAATAATAGAGCTTGGAAATATTTTGTGAGCAGTATTCATTGTTGTGATTTTAAGCGTCAACATAGCCTACAGGCTACAACCAAGGCCCTAAAATCCTAGACTCGTTAGTTTTCTATAAAAGAAAAGGTCTAGTTAATTTTAGATTACACGCTTGTTCCTTTTATGGTTGTTTGTTACTCAAAAGGGATCGCGAATGCAAATTAACTATGATGTGTGACACTTGACTCCAAGAAGGCTTCAAAAGAAAAATATGAATGCAAATGAAATCTTTTCTTTCCATGAAAGCTATCTATGGGAAGGAGTAAGAGGTTTCAAGCAAAGAATTACAACTTTCAAAGCAAGAAACATAAAAACTCTTTGAATGCAATTACAAGCTAAAAAATGAACCACCCAAAAATTTCGAATGCAAAATTATTTTTGTTTGATTCAATGCAATGAGATATGAAAAAAATTAAATTCTTCACAACTTTCAAATGAGATGAAAGGAATCATTGTTCGACACAGAAAAATGAAGCAAAAAGGAATCAAACAAAGCACACTCAAAACTGACGAGAACTGAGAGAAACCAAGTGTGAGATATAACTTGTTCAATCAAGGACTCAAAAGGTCGACAAGTACTCAAAGAATAAAAAATGTTAAAATGATTCTAACATATGTTCAAACAAGAACACAAACAATGAAAAAGAGAAAGAGATAATCACTCAACAATCCTTAAAGATGAGTAGCGATAAAGAGAATTCAAGATTGAGTTGCGGAAAACAAGAGAGTCCTAATCATCGAGAAAAGTGAGATGTTTCAATGAAGACAAAAAAGACTCAAAACCAAACAACCTTTGCAAACCCTATTCGATGAAAACTCCTAAACAATCAAGCAATCTGAAATCTTTGCGAGACGAAGATAAGAGAACCAAAAGGCAGGATGAACCAAGGGATCTTGTTAACCCAAGGGGATCACAACTAGGAGAAGATTGCAAACTCAAAGAAGGAAATGAAAATGAGTGATAAATGTCAAATTTTCATTCAAACAAAGTAAAATGCAATCTAGGAGACTCTGGGCTAAAATCCCCTCAACAATAAACTGAGAAAAGCAGGACAAAAACAAGCAAAACCACCCAAAAAGGAGACTGGTGCCCCTGTTCTCAAAGATACAGAGTGCTATGGCACCCCCTAGGAGGCTTAGGGGGAGAACCAATCAAGCTAATGGCACCCCTTTATGAACTATATGGGAGCATCAGTCAAGATAATGGTGCCCTGGTGTGAACTGCATGGGAGTGCCAGTTTCTGGAAAAGCTCAAAAAATGGCTTCCACAAGCTCAAACTCAGCAGAGACTCAGTCAACGGCTCTATAAAATTTTCAATGAGGAATAATGAAGGGTAAATATAGCAGAAAGAAGCATCAAATAATTAATTTCTAATAACAAGCAAAGGAATCAAGATGAAAAAGAGGAAACACTAGTCAAAGTCCTTCCCCAGTGAAGTCACCATTTTTCTATTGTGAGAAATCTTACCCCGTGGACAGGCTAAGCTCCCCTTTGGACCAAGACCCCTATCTTTGGTCAAAATATAGAAGTGAACAATTGGTTACTACTTTCCCTATAGATATAACTCAATCAATCAAGCAAGAGAGAAGAAGAACGTGGTGTACCTTGTTGAGATGTTCATCCTCGTTGCTCCAGTCCTCGGGCTTGATCTCCAAGATCCTCAACGCAATTGAAATCTTGCAAACACTAGAAAAGGAAATATTCCTCCTACTCTATATGATTAGACAAAGAATATGTATCTATGAAGATTGAGACAACAATAGACAAGTAAATGTAGAACACATGAACTTGAAGGGAATATGCGAATCCATATCTCCATGACATGAACTGATCGCAGCCACAAAAAATACATAGTAGAGCTACAAAATGACAAAACATATCCATAGATCAATACAATGTGGATCTATGTGAAAATATATATATCAGTAAGATTTCTAGCATGGTGATTGTACTGAAATATTTTACATGCTCAAATGATCTTCATCACAGCCTGGGAAAAGCACATAACAGAGTGAGCGCCCAACCCAGGGCCTTTGTCCCATTCCTGAAATGGTACGAATCTAGCCATTTGAATAGATGACTTGATGTCGAACATGGTAAAAACCACTTGATTACCGGTCTTTGAGGTATACCGTTAACAAGTGCGAGGGAAATAACCAATGATGGCAATGATTCCCAAGATACCTTTAGTACATTCCAACGAATGTGAATAAATGAGCTGAGTTTGAACACTCGTGGAATCATCCGATCAAAGGTCAATGATGTAAACCTACTGTCGGAAGTGAGGAGGCCTGCCATCGAGGCATGCAGGTTCCAAGGTACTAATTGGTTTATAAGTCTAATTCTCGGATAATGTGTTGAAGTCAACAAGAAAAGACTCATCGAAAAGTTTAAAGGGGTTGTTACAGTAGTAAAATAGTCAATTTATGCGAAATTTTGTGGTTTTTGAAGGTTATTAACTTGCGGGGCATTTTTGAGGGCCTAAACGACATATTTAGCCAATCAAAACCCACGAGAATAGAGTATACCAATATACACTTATCTCTTTGTCTCAAATAAAAGAACTCGGGGAGAGTTTTCCAATGAGCTAGAATGCTCACAAAACAAAGCTTGTATGATAAAGTTACAACCAAAACAGTAAGAGTAAAATTTTGGCTCAAATTTACTCCAAGAGGACATAACTGCATGCTCATAAGTTTGTTTGGGGCACATGAGCCATTTATGGAATTTTTTTGACCCATAGAAGCGAGAAATGGAGCCAAATTTTGGTTATGATTACCTGAAAATGTGCAGGAAGAGAAATAAGAAGTAAGACACTTGTAGCATGCATGGATAAATTGGGTAAAACAACCTAAACTTCTCTGGACCATAACTTTTAGCTCGGAGTTCAAATTTGAGAAAGAGAATAGTCGTTGGAAAGATATTGAGAAGTAGAAGACATATGTCAACCCATAATTTTGATTTGACAATCAAAATTTTCCAGAAACTAATTAAAATATTTTATAGCAATAAAATAGTGGAATTGCAACTTATAATTTTTTAAACTTTTCGCTCAGAACTCAAAATGAGGCGTGATTACAACCATTGGAAAGTTGTTTCAGAGTGGAATGCATATAAAGAATAAGAATTTGAAGTGATGCAATTTTCCTTCATAAATTAATGAAGAAACAACTTGTATTCTGATGGATGAAATGTTTTATGCTATGCATGTTCTAACAATAATTATTACATGCACATTTCTTGTAGAATTAGAGGTACATAAAGGAAACTTTGGTTCTTATATGAGGATTGGAGTTATGTATGATTATCAATGAGATTACAGCCATGAGAAAGAGATCATAGGACTTCATGCAAGTATGGGAAATGCTGAGATAGAGTTAAATGGAAGAAGAGATAGGCAAGAGCCTTTCACTATGAGAAGCTTGCATAAGGGAGTGCAAAGCTATAGAGCTGATAATGAAAGGATTATGAAGGCTTAGGAGGAGATACTTCAAATCTTAAATATTTTTCACAAGAAAGTCAAAAAGGACTCTGGCACAAAGAAAGTAGCCAGTGCTAGACATGTGTCAACATCTAGATCCCATACAAAAAGGGATGGTCATGGAAATGATAGGCAGTCAAGAAGCATGAGCATGCACCATAATTCTCCAAAAAAGTCCACCAAAATAACTCATGCAAGTTCAAGGCTAGAGAGAAACCCAAGTGTGTCTTCTATCCAGAGGAAAAGAAGAAGGACCGAGGTAAACATCTTGCAAGGTCAACTCAGGAAGATCAAGCCACCAACTTTCAATGGTGAGTACATGAAGGATGTGTTAGCACTAGAAGTCACCTTCATATTGCATAGAAGGTAAGCCTAGTACCCATCAGTTTATGTGAGTGTAATTGAGTTTTAAGAGGTCAAATGGAGAAGACTCAATGATAATAACGTTCTAACTCAGAAATCTGGACTAGCATGCACAAGCAATTAAGGTATGGAATCAACTTCAGTCAGTAAGTTGGAGTAAATGTGAGTAGAAGGAAGACTTTGTTGAGAAAGGTGTAGAGGGCTGATATGGACATCAGGTCTTCAAGCAACCTAAGGAGGAAATATTCAAACATAAGATCCTCTTGGATTCAAATTTCAAAGAAATTGAGAGAAATTATAACAACACTATAATCAAACATTCATCATAATACAGTTACAACAATTCATGTGAATCAGTCATTCATGAACTCTTTCAGTATCAGAGGCGAATAAGATGGGGTAAGAAAGCTAACTTAGATTAATCCAGAAGTCTCAAATCAATTACATAACCAGAGAACCAGTGTTCTTCATCAAAATATTACAATAGCAGGGAGCCTAGCTCAACCATTCCACCTTAACAAAATACTAAAACTGCGTATATATACTCAGAAATGTTGCAATCACCGGGAGCGTGATCGAACCACTGCATTTAAAGTTTTCAGTCAGTGCATGCTCTGTTATACTATGCAGGCCTTCTCATGTCAGACGTGAGCTCACCTCAGTTATGTGTTTTGCAGGAAAATCCATCCAGAAGGAAACTTCAGATTTCCACTCTGCACTCACGGTCATCCTCAACCTGTTTTCAATTTATGGGGTGAGACGAGGTCTCAACCACCGCCCCCATTTCCATTAAATACCTTCATCGGGATCGGGACGAGGCCTGACACCCATGAATTGTTCCAGGCGGTGCCCATGACTTCTTCGAGTCAATCCCGACGCCTCGAGGCCATGTAGATATTCTTCTGTGACCGATANACTCTGCACTCACGGTCATCCTCAACCTGTTTTCAATTTATGGGGTGAGACGAGGTCTCAACCACCGCCCCCATTTCCATTAAATACCTTCATCGGGATCGGGACGAGGCCTGACACCCATGAATTGTTCCAGGCGGTGCCCACGACTTCTTCGAGTCAATCCCGACGCCTCGAGGCCATGTAGATATTCTTCTGTGACCGATATGGGTTGTTATCCACATTTTTGGTTATCGAGATGATATTATGATTATGTCATGATGATGGAAGATCAAACTCTTCATTAAGGACTTTT
>SNQJ01S0036025.1:51481-79578 GCA_010110895.2 Picea sitchensis | reverse complement strand
CACGCAGATTGAGCTCGGATTTGATGTCAAATCGACTTGGGAGCCGATCCATTAGTGGTTGGGAGGCCGACCAGCTTCATAAATGCGCCGTTTGGCAGGCGCACGGGTTTTGCACCCCACAGCCGCGCATATACGCTCCAGATGTGAAGATGTTGCGCGTGCGTGCGCGCGCGCCCAGTGGGTGCATAGCGCTTTTTAATTTTTTGGCCATTTTGCATAGTTTTGACCCTTTTGCTATGCTGTGGAGTTAATCCTTGTGCCATGAATGACTGTTTTTCTGTGTTGACGATGCGGAGTTCTTGTCACCCTGTGCGGACGAAATTTCAGTGATAACACCCATGTATCTTATGAAACCAAAGGTTAAATGAATGCAAATCCAAATGCATTGCAAACCAAGCCACATAATAAATCAAAGAATGAGTAATGAGTACAGATCGAAAGATTTTCCAGCTAGGTAATGATAAGTGTAATGTAAGCGCAAAGTGCATATCATTCAGAAGGATGACAATAGTTCAAACAATGATTCTAATGTGACTCTGAAGGACTAAGTTTTCACTCTTACAGTCATGAAAACAAAATGAAGATAGGCGTGCGAAAAGGCGCAAAGAATAAAAGCGTCGTTCATTTGAAAATTACGACAAAAAAAAATCGATGTTTGCAAAACATTGGTGTAGGCAGCTTATGAGACAATGAAAAATGTGAATTGGCTGCCAACACCATCTACCTAGCCGCAGGGAGATTTTCCTACAACAATTAGTTTAGAATCGTACATAAATAAGATCCTTGGAGCATGTGTGTTTATCTTTTATTTTCACTTATCGTCATGTATTTTTAAGCAGGGTGTTTTGAGCTTGACTCCATAGCCCAACAAAAAGAAACTAGAACTGCAGAAGGAGTTCTTAGAACATCGCAGGGATGACTCTATCCCCCATGGAGTCTAATGTTAGCGCCAATTCTTGCGAGGGGGGTGTTTCTCTCCAATTTCAAGCCCTTGGTATAAATGCATAGAAATGGGGTTTAAAAACCCATCAAATGCATTTTATTCAAAGGCCGTAGTCATGAGCGCCAAGCACAAAACACGGAAGAAGTCGATTTCGGGCTTAAAATCAAGTGAGCGGGAATTTTGTTTTCAACTACGATGATCCATAGATGGAGCAGATTGATAGTCATCAGGTAAGATTGAGTCACGGAGTTTCATGAGGCTTAGCGCATGGACTCATCTCTTGTGTCCAAAGTCATGAAATGATCGTTCATGATTTCGGCTACATGGCGCCTGATTAGGCTCGGTCGGCATTTCGGCTACTGAAACTTCAAAATACAGGGGGTCTCTCTTCCATTGCATCGGGAAAACCTGAAACGTGAAATGCGAAAAGTTGTTTTGGCATTCCATCTACCGGGACTTTGAAAAACAAGGGGTTTCTCCTCCACTACATCGGGAATCGCCGAAACCTGAAACGTGAAATGTAAAATTCCCCCAGGAGTTGCTTCAGTATTTCGGCTACCGGGACTTTAAAAGACAAGGGTTCACTCCTCCACTGCATTGAGAATCGCCAAAACCTGAAACGCAAAATGTAAAATCCCCCCAGGAGCCATTTCAGCATTCCGGCTACCGGGACTTCAAAATACACGGGGTCTCTTATCCATTGCATCGGGAAACCTCGAAATGTGAAATGATTAGCCATTTCAACATTTTGGCTACCGGGACTTCAAAATACATGGGGTCTCTCATACATTTCATTGGGAATTCTTGAAACATTAAATGATTAGCCATTTTGGCATTCAAGATACCGGGACTTTGAAAGATAGGGGGTCTCTCCTCCACTACATCTGGAATCACCGAAACACAAAATTTGAAAAGTGATTTTGAAGATAGGCACAAGGTCATGGCCCATGGTCACTTGGGGTGATATAAAGAGTTGGTTAAAGGGCCGAACCACTGTGTTTAGCTGCAGGAGGTGTCACCACGTTCTCCAGGTGCCAATTCAACTCGGCCTCGAGCCTGATCCCTGCTAGAGGTAAATAAAGGTAGGAGTAGGTGGTTGAAACCTCACCTCACTCCTTAAATGTAAGGCATGGAAGTTCTGGCAGGAAGCCTGCCCAAGATCGTCCTGTGTGTAGGTTTTCCTAAGAATCCATGCCGATCTGATGTCCTCATTTGACCAGAGGAGCTTGCACACGCTAGGTTGGATTTTAATGTTTAAGCTACCCTCCTACTGCCAAGGTGGGGAGTTTCTCTGAGTATATATACTCAGCTTTTGTATTTTTGTAAGGATGGATGGTAGAGCAGAGCTCCCAACTGTAAAGCTTTAACGAGGCCTTTGGTTCCCTGGTTATAGATTGATATTTGAGACTTCTTGTTTAATGGAAGCCAACATATTCTTCTCCTTTTTTACTCTAAATCTTAAGAGCTCGGGCATGGATGATCCATTCGGGTGTTGTAATGACTGTATAATGTATGTTTGATTATATTAATTTTGCAACATCTTAATTTTTCTTAAATTTTCTCAGATCTAAGATGATCTCATATCTGTGACTTTTCCCCTCTTTTTAAAGGCTGCTGGAAGACTGGCTATCCAAAGAAGACTTTATTTCCTTTGTTTTTCCCTACACTCACTCACTACTATACAAAATTATTGGCTTAAATTAGATCAAGACCTCACCTGTATTTGTTGTTCCAGCCCAGTTTTTTGAGTTAGAACGATATTTTTCTGAGTTTACTTACATTCATCACCCTTTATCAACAAATCGTGACATTTAAACTAATGGTCCTCAAGCTTACTCCTACTGCAATCCAGTAGTGACTTTTGATGCCAACATTTCTCGCGCCGTTGTCGGGGACGAAGTTGAAGATTTTTCCTGGGATTGAACAACTTTGAGTCTATGCTTCTGAAGGTGAATCGGGCATCAGAGCCCTTGAAGATTGCTACTGTGCACCTAGTGACTTCACTGTTTCCACTTCACTATTTCAATTGTGGCTACATTTAGCACTCCTGAAAGATGACCCAGAGGATATTTTTCGAGAAGGTTTCAACAACTTCTTTCTCATCTTGAGAAGTTTCCTGAGAGGACACAACGTTAGGATCTATCCTCTGATGGTGAACAAAGACCAAACACATTCAAAGATTCACATCTTTCACTTGGCAACTCCATGATCCGAGGATTGGTCAATGACTCCACTAATTCGATATGGAAAATATCTTAGCTCAAAGGTTGGATTTCTGTGACTTTTCCCAGATAGTTGGTTTTCCTAATCCATTTCCAGATAGAGATGAATGGGAAGATATCCTCTCTGAATTTCAAGAAAAATTTTCAGAGGTACCAACTGAGCATATACTGGACTTTCATGAGGTTATTCATCGATTTAATATCATGCATGAAGATGTCCAGATTAATCTTTTTAAGTATTCATTAAAGGGAGTTGCTCTTGATTGGTGTCGACCTCTTCCCATTGGAAGCATCCATTCTTTGACAAGTTTTCATACAACTTTCAATTCATTTTGTAAAGATTGCTTCCCAACTGAGTGTTTGTATGAAAACTGTTGTGATGAGTTTTGTTTGCTTCATAAAGCCTCTGTCGGCCCTAAATACCATGTTTGTGATGACACTTTTACTATGGAGGAAAACATTTGCTATGAAAATCTAGAGGCGTTGGATGATATTAATTATGTTATCCCTAGAATAGAATCATCTGACATCATTTCAAATACATATGTTCCTTTAGATGTTCATAAATATCAACATGCCTCTTGTGAGAATTCTGAGTTTATAGAGAAGATGTTGTCTATAGTAGATGGCTCTCCTGAATATAGGGTTGAAGCAGATGTTCCTAGCAACCCGACTTATGATGATGAAGACCTTCCCATTTTTAAATAATATATGGTTGTGGAAGAGGATTCTTCTCTTTTCCTTCAAGAGGTTGCCCGTGATATATTTTTACCTATGATTAAAGAGAAAAATCTTATGTATGAACAACCAGAAGCAACAGTTACCACTGTCCCTTAAATGGATATTTTTGACAGTTATATTCTCAATGGGATCAATATTATGGAGGTTGATCATAGAAATGAAGGGAAACCCTTTTTTTGATGAATATTCTTGTGATGATAAGCAACAAGCTTATTCTACATTTTATCACTATGAAGACACTGACCGACATGATAACAAGTAGATCGTTTCCATGGTCCCTATTTATGATGATTATGAATTTGATCCTTGGGAGAGACATGTAGAAGAGGAGGAGGAGCCAAAGATGTAGTTTATAGAATGCACAAAGCCAGTCAGTGAGCAACCACCACCTGAGATCAATCAACCTACGTCAGCTATCCACCCACCTGTGCTTACTAGAGATATTCATCCACACGTGAACAACTGTGTAACAAAGGAGGTTTCCTGTCACCCATGTTTTGGAGTTTTCCACTGGTCCTATGAGCCTGTGAAGGAATACATGGAGTTGTATTTCCTTCACAATTTGGAGTCGCCCTATTTCATCTCGACTTCAGCCTATAAGGAGGAGTTGAAGAGCCTAACCGTTCTGTTGTCACGGTTACACCATCTGTTTGTGATCATCGATAGAAGGAAGGAGATTCTATTTAGGAAGTTGCTTGATTGGCTATGGTGGAAGTTTTCTTTCTCCTAGCCCCATGTAAAGGAATTTATTAGTTTAGGACTGTACATAAATAAGCTCCTTGGAGAATGTGTGTTTATCTTTTATTTTCACTTATCAGCATGTATTTTTAAGAAGGGTGTTTTGAGATCGACTCCATAGCCCAACAGAAAGCAGCTGTCACTGTAAAAGGAGTTCTTAGAGAATCGCAGGGATGACTCTATCCCCCATGGAGCCTAATGTTAGCATCAATTCTTGAGAGGGGGGTGTTTCTCTCCGATTTCAGGCCCTTGGTGTAAATGCGTAGAAATGGGGTTTAAAAACCCGTCAAATGCATTTTATTCAAAGGACGCAGTCATGAGAACCAAGCGCAACACATGGAAGAAGTCCATTTTGGGCCTAAAATCAAGCGAGCGAGCTTATCAGGGGGAGTGAAAATGTTGATAACTTCAACAGGATTCTCAATGGATTCACCTTTACCTTTATCTTTCTTCTGAACAAAGTCTTTAGTCATAACCTTAATAGGATTCCCAATAGTGTCAATTTTACTTTTAACTTTCTTTGGGACTAAAGCCTTGGGTATTAGTTATGTTTCAAAAACTTCCTTATCGGTTGATGATCTAGTAAAAGGCATGTTGACTCTGGTCTTACATGTTGCAACAGGTGAATGGAAATGCAATTTTCTCCCCTTCTTGGCTATGGTTTTGGTTGATGAAGGAACTTCTTCTAGTTCAAGTGCAGGATAAGGTGAAAATTCTCTTTGTGGGTAGTGGTGGACCTCCCTCTCTTCTTCTTCAATTTCCTTAGGGGTTTCTCTGTCTTAGGTAGTAGTTTTCCTCTTTCTCTTCTTACTTGTTTCTATTTGGGAAACACTACTAGCTCGCACAGGGATCTGCAACCTGGATTGAGGGGTAGAAGCTATATCTAGTTACAGATTGGCAAAGACAATGAATTGTTCCCAATAAAGGTTTGTTTTCTTCAACTCTTCCATAACTAGCATCCTGATCAACCTAGAGTGGAAAAAACTAGTGTCCACAGTCTTGGACTTGGCTTGGACCCTATCAGCCATATTTACCATACTTATTAACAGATAAAAAGGGATATTCTTTAAATCCTTACTAGTGAAATGTAGCAAGATTCTAATGTGATATTGGTATATCATGTTAAATCTTCCCTCACATGTAAAATATATCTGGATAATCTTCAACATTTTATAAAAACCCTCAAGAAGGTGGCTCCTAAGCACTCCCTTAGAAAAATTATCTTTTTAATAGTCTGGCTTGAGGAAATCCTTGGAAAATGATGCATTGAGAATCATGGATTTGAACCACATCTCACCAGTTTTGGGTATCCCAGTGGTTGTTGCAATAGTGGCCTCAGATACCTCCAAATCAAGCATTCCTACCTTGATCTTAGTTCCATCAAAGTTTAAGGAGAACTCCCTTGCTACTTTAGGGTGTCCCATCTACATGTTTTGACAAAATGAGAGGCAACCAACCCTTTGGAAAACCTCCTTGATCATAGGATCAACATCAAATAGGTGCATGTCAAAAGGCTCAGTCCTGACCACACTCCCACTCTTGTGAGATTTCTTATTTTGAGGTGTATCCATGGATAGAAGAAGGAGATCAAAAACTATAATGCTATGAGAGGTAAGGAAACCAACTAGAGTCAAAGGTATTTTTAGCTTTGAATGTGATCCTTAATTGGTCATTCAGGGCTTTCCTCCAAATCACCTCTGAATTAACAAGAGATTGGTATGATGGATTAAAATGAGGAAAATATACTATGATCAAAGATATGTAGGGAGATTGCATTGTTATGGTTTTATACTATCATCAAGCCACCATACAAGGTCATTAAATATTTAAAAACATAGGGGCTCCTAACTCCTCACTACAAATAGACTTGTGAGATGAAATTATAAGATGACATAGTGAAAAACAAGACCTAATGTTGGAGCTGTGAGCATAGAAGATAACAATGGTTTGACAGGGAATTTTTCGTGCTGGAACAGGGGATCTATAGCTCAGACTAGCAGTAGTTTCAGTAGCGCAGTATGGAAAGCCAATCATAGCTTAAGAAAAAGTGATATTTACAATGAATGGAAAGCCAATCATATCTTAAGAAAAATATTTCTTCATAAAGTTCCCATTGACAAGGCCACCAAAAACTTCAAAATCCTCCAAGTTCTACAATTTGTAAGTGTTATTTGAAAATACCTCAGAAATATTGAAAGTACCAATCCACAAGGATTCAAATTTACCATGTTTGCCTTTGTCTTGCTTGGGTGCATACCAATTGAGCACTAGATCTTCCAGCTGGAAATATTCTTTGCTTACCTTATTTTCAAAGGCTTGCTTGATCTTCTATTAATGGTCATGTGCTGTGTCAAGTAGTTTCCCCCTAGTCTGTTGTACTTCTACTAGTTGTTCTATCCTCCTAACCATATCATCAGGTTCTCCTTGGTAGTCCTGGTGGAATTTTTCCACAGGAAAGGAAAGTTGAGTACGAAAGATATCCTCAACCCCATATACAAGATGAAAAGGGGAAACACCAAGTGATCTCTTTGTTGTAACTCTATCAGCCCATAAGGCAAATTTTAGCTTTGAGTCCCATGCTTTCTTGTTGTCTTCTAACAATTTCTTGATCATATTTATGAGTCTCTTGTTAGAGGACTCAACCAAACCATTACCTTGGGGGTAGTAAGGAGTAGAATGTACTAATGTAATCCCATATTGTTCAAATAAATTGATCAATGGTTCAACTTTAAAGGAGGCAACACTGTCAGTAACAATCTTCTTGGGAAACCAAATCTTGACATGATATCCTCAAGAAAACTAATGATGACCTTGTGGGAGACATTCCTTGTAGGAATGGATTCTATCCACTTGGTGAAATAATCAGTGGCAGTCAAAATCCACCTATTTTGACCACTTGAAGCTGGATGGATTTCCCCAATGAAGTCAAGACCCCACTGCTGAAATGGTCCAAAAACTACCACATGATTCAAAGGAAAATATTTGAGCTGCTTCTTTCCAGAAAAAAATTGGCATTTGACACAAGCTCTAATATTTGCACATTCATCAGTAAAAAGGATAGGCCCAAAATACCCATCTCTGAGGATAATATAGTCTATGGTTCTCCAAAAATTATGCCCCCCCACATAAGTTGTCATGAAAGTCGCTCATGGCCTTTTGGGCCTCCTGTGGATCTCGACATCTCAAAAGAACTCCTAGAGGATCTTTCCAATATAAGACATGATCAATGAGACAATATCTGATTTATTTAAGCTTCAAATCTCTCACCTTTTTCTTGTCCAAAGCATCAGGAGGCTGCAACTTCTATGAAAAATATATGTTTTCTTTATACCAAGTGCATTCTACCAAATTTGGGTTGACATGAGATATTTTATCAGCAAACCCAGCTTTCTTATTTTCTGAGTTTATGTTCATGAAATTAACCCCTAAAGATTTTCAATTTGATTCAACCAACAACCTAGCTAAACCTTGACCTTTCACTATTTTAGTGGGCTTCATTTCAAGGTCAAATTACATAATTTTGTCAATCCATTTTCTCCTCTTCCCATCTATGTCATGTTGGATAAGTATCTCTTTCACTGAGGTTGAGGGGACATAGGAAACAATATTTTAATGCAACAAATATACTCTGCAAGCCTTGAGGGATTTGACCCAATCATAAGCCTTCTTTTCCATGATATCATATCTCATTTATGCATCCCTCAATGCTTTACTAAAAAAGGAAATAGGTTGCTCTAACCCCTCTGTATTTTTCTGCAACAAATCAACAACCAATGTGTCAAATGGGGAAAAGGAAAATATCATAAACTCCTTGGAATAGTCAGGGCTGATGAGCACTTGTTCTTCATTCAAGGAATTTTTTATTTTATCAAAATATTCTCGAGCCTCAGTAGTCCATTTCACCTCATTCCCTTTCCTAAGAATGGTTGTAATGTACTTCACCAATTCAGCAAAGTTAGAGATGAACCTTCTTAGAAAAATTATTTTCCCCAAGAAAGACTGAAATTCTTTCTTGGATCTAGGAAGAGATAAGGTTTGGATGGCCTCTAATATACTTGGATCAATTCTTACCCCTTCCGTTGATACAATGTGCACCAATAACTTACCTTCCTTCATAGCAAACAAATACATCTTAGGACTGAGAAAGAGACCAAACTTTCTACACTTTAGGAAGACCTTTTTATAATGATGATAATGCTCTTTATCCTATTTTGAGAACACTATAATGTCATCTAGGTAGATGACCAAAACTTTGTCCTTCTCCCCAATAAAATAAATATACATTTCTCGTTGAAAGGTTGCTCTTGCATTCATTAATCGAAAGGGAATTTTAGCATACATGAATGTGCCCCAACGAGTAGTGAAGGTTGTCTTCTCTCTATATTCAGGCAAGACATAGATCTTATTGTATCCAAATAAGCCATCAATCATAGACATCCTAGATGAACCAGTCACTCTATGAAAAATGTTCTCCATCTTTGGCAAGTGGTAATTATCTTTCTTAGAGCTTCTATTCAAACTCATGAAATCAACACATAGTGTAATTTCCCCATTTTTATTCCTCACAGGGACCAAGTTAGCCACCCACTCAAAGTATCTCAAAGGAATAATGATCTTGGCATCCAACATCTTCTTCACTTATTTTTCCATAATAGGAAGAAACATAATATTTATTTTTCTGAGTTTCTTCCTAAAAGGCTTGGTCTCCTCAAAAGTCTCAAGAAATATTTTTATCTCAAGATCATCCTCAAAGACCTTCCAATGTTTGATATTTTCAGGTATAGAAGGTATATACTTCACTTCCACAACATATTTGAGTTTAGGGGGCAAAGGAAATCTGAAATTACTTGCTGAGACAACCAAGGAATCTACCATATTGTTCTCCTCTCTTGGAACAAATGAGATATTAAAAGATAAGAAGAAAATATAAACACGATCCCAAACTTCATTTATGTAAGTCCTTAACTTGGGGTGTTTAGATTGATACATATTTTTGACTTAGTGAACAATTAATTCAACATCTCCAAACACTGTTAGCTCTTCAATCTTCATGTCTTTAGCAACCCTCAAACCCAAAACAAGAGCCTAATATTCTGCCACATTGTTTGTAGTTTCAAATTCAAGCTTGCAAAAAAAATATATGGTCTCTTGGGTAGGGGAAATAAATACTACCCCATCACCAACACCTTCCTTAGAAGAGACTCCATAAAAAAACATCTTCCAAACAAAGGTATTAGGAGGAGGATATTCATAAGAGGTAAGAGGTTTTTTTTATGATTTCAATAGATGATTGAGGAAAATCGATGAGATGTAATATATTGGATCCTAAATCAGTATCAACTGCAAAAATAGGGTGGTTGGTAGGATTTGCTTCATCGTTGAAGATGTAGGCTAGTTGTGCCTCCCTATAAATCCTTCTATGTTCTCCCCCAAACACAGGAATGGTGGCATATGAAAGGTCCATTTGCAAATTTCTCCCTAGTATTTTGATCCAATATGTTGACAAGAGAATCCAAAACTTAGGGGGGACATCAACCACCACAATATCCATGACCACATTTTTCATTGGAAATTGGAACAAGGTAACAACCAGGTCTTTGATAACCCCAAGACACATCACCTTCCTGGAATCAAATGAGTATAGGTCATGGTAGTTTTGTTTAATTTCCAACCCAAGCTCATCCATGATATTTTTAGGCATGAGGTTATGAGATTCCCCTACGTCCATCAAGTAGTTGTGCAACACTTTATCATGAATGGTTAATGATGTGTAGAAAGGAGGGGAAGATTCATCCCTATCCTCTACCAAAGGTCCCCATATGACTGCTAGTTTTTCATCTTGAAGTTTGAATGAATATGTGGAATTAGAGGAAGAATCAAGCTACAACATTTTGGAAAGATATATTTTGAATTCCTCATTCTTAATTAGCTCCAAAAAAGGTAGATGGATTTTAATTTTTTGAATCTCACTCTCAAAACTAAAAGAGGATGTGTTGACGGGCGAAATCGACCGTCCGTCAACTGGAAGACTGGAACTGGTCCGAGGTTGTCTAATAACCCAAGTCGTTTGGGATGAACCACCCTGATGGGTTTAGCGGCTCCGTTAGCCGATCTAAGGTCCTAAGAAAACAAAAAAAGAAAAACTAATCTACAATAACTAATCTAACTAAAAATAAATAAATAAAACTAATAAACTAATCTAACTAAAACTAACTATTAAACAAACAAAACTAATCTAACTATTATATATATACAATCTACTAACTACTACTATACTAACTCTAACTATTTAACTATCCAACTACTAACATAAATAAACCTTATTCACAAAATGTACAATATCTACAATTTACAGATTTAAATAAAACCTGGAAAACTCACTTATATTCTGCTCTAAGACAGAGAAAGATGTTTTTGTTGATTTTATAATTTTATGAACAGAAACAAAACAAAAAAAACTAACTAAACTAAACCACTAATATACTAATTCTAACTACACATCTAAACTACAAATATATCTAACTAAAATACTAATAATATACTAAAGAAATTAACGAAAATAAATCAAAACTGACCTGGAGAAATGCTCCAGATTTGTCCTGTATACGATGGTTGTCTTAGCTGATCGGAGGGAGGAAACCCGCACCGAATTATCCAGGAGATTCTCGTAAATGATAGTTGCAGTGCTCTTCAAGTTTGATTACAGGACAAACAAGACATAAAAATCACAACAATCATATGATTTATAAATATCCACAGTTAGATAAACCCATATGCAAAGACTTATACAAAATAATTCAATTAATGAAGAAGAGAAATCTGTCATTCATTAACTGAATAGAGTAATTGTTGTATTTTTAAGTATTGAAAGAAATCAGACATGAATCATATTAATTAAATCATATCATTTTGCAAAAGACTATGATAGCTAAAGTAGTCTATAATCAATTGCTAATGACATGCATAAACTTGAAACAAAATATTGATATTATGAAAGAGAAAGTTGTAGCAGAACATCAACTTCTGTCTCAGTTTGTATTAGAAATACATAGCCTGGTTCTCCCACAAGTGAGGATGATACTTATCACAAAAAATAATAAGTATTTAAAGATCTTCTATAGGGTAAAACATCCCTGTAGAAGTTATCAAACTGTTTACAGAAAATCTGGGAAGATATCCCAAGTTTAACTAAACTAGGAACCTAAAATAAAACTAACACACACAAATATTCCCCTAGCCTGTCCAGCATGTCCCATGCAATTCGAAATTACCTGAAAAGGGTCAAAATGGACAAGTTAGAAGGATCCTTTATTAATAAAATGATAAAAATCTAATTCTATAGACTAGCTACAAAATCTTGCGATTTTGTAGCTGGTCTAAATAAGACACAGAATCAGCATTAAAATCAATTGAGAATCTTTTAAAGAATTAAATTCAATTAACATCCAATAGCTATTTGAAAACGAATCATTGAAATTGAAATTGTTATACCATTCGAAATCAAACAGGATCAAGAACAATCAAATGACTACAAAGATACGTGTACTCTGTTTCGTTTGTTACCACAAAGTTGGGTGAATAGAGTCATAATCAAACAATTATGAAATCGTTTCATATTAATTTGAAATTGATATAATTAAAACAAATCGCAGGCAAATTGTTATGCTGCCTCATAAACAGGAGACACGATCGAATCCAAACAAACTCATTTCCAAATTGACATAACTGTATAACAAACGATCTCGGCCATGAGCGAATCAAATCATAACTAGCGCGTAAATCTACTCAAATGAAATCATAACGAGATCAATCAGCTAATAACAGGATTCGAAAGAGATATCGGATGCAAAATGGGGAAAAAAAATTCAATTGACAATGAACGAAACCGTTCCTTTCACAATGAATTATAACCGGATTTGACAAAAATATTGAATGTCGATCAATTTGTTTTACAAATCAGATAGAGCAGCAATTATAATATGAATCCAACTCATAAAACAATTTTTCCAACTCAAGATATGGGATAATCCAATCAGAATAAGATCGAATCAAACAGTTGGGGTTTTAACATAGTTATTATGAATTAAAACCATTCCACGATTCAGGCGCATTTGCACAGGCTTAAATGAGAGCATTGTTTTCATACGAAGCATAGTCGTTCTTTCCAAATTGAAACCGGACAGAGTTGTATTCCTGTTTTCATAAGATTACATGACACAACATATTAAAATATCGTAACAACCAAACTCATTGAAGTCGTTTTCCAATCACATCATACGAACCATGACGAAATCAAATCCAAACATGATCGTATTCTAAGTTGAGCATGAAGAACTTCCTGTTCAGAGTAGATACAAAACAAATTCAATTGAAAGCAAATCGTCAATTTCTTTAACTCAATCAGACAATCGAACAAATCAAATCCAAATGAACCAATCAAACCCGATAAAAAAATCTATCAGTGGCTAAACTGGGAATAATCAAATCATATATCCAAAATGAAATTTCATTTATTTTTAGCAAAGCAAAAAATATACAGGATGAACACATTATGAAAGAGTCATTTCAAAATATAAACAGAGCTATTTGAAGACCAAATTCAAATCAGTATATTAATATTGGTCATTCACAAAACTTAAAACGATATCAAAATCATACCTGTATGGCGAGCAGACAGCTTGATCATGACAATTTGGAGTTGACAACGGCTGTGGCCAATTCAACATTCTTGAAAACGATGGAGCCAGTTGTCTTCTGCTTCCTATCAGTTGCTTGGAGCTTGTCTCTTTGACTGGTCAATACTGCAACTTGATTTTCCAATAATTGGATTTTCGATTGGAGTATGGGAATGTCGATGTAGTATCATTCCAACCATAAATCACATTGGTCACAGGACAACTGTATGGGTTTCAAAAGTGCAGGTGAGGGTTTGATTACATTGCCAAGGGTTTCATTAGGCAGTTTGATCCCAGGGTAGCTAGGATTATTTCTTAGGCAAGGGGGAAGATTCGAAACAAAATCATAAGGTGGCTCAGGGCATAAACCTTGTGAGTAAGGGTACTCACTGGTTAGGAAACGTTCTACGTCAGAGTCCAAATCCTTACTAAGTACTATGGGCTTCTACTCGATAGAGGGTTTAGGTTTATTTCTAGCCATCCTCGAAATAATCTGAGCGTTCTTTTTACCCTTAGCAATAATAGTAGGGTTTGCCTTGGCCCTTTTGCTCGCATGGTTTTTAATAGTCTCAGCCTTCTCTGCGACAACATTTGGTAAGTCAATATCAGGGTCAACTGAGGGCTTAGGTTATGGCAATAGGACATGGAAGGGCATAGGTGGCCCGACCTTGGTTTCATTAACCACAGGCTTGTCAATCTGGACAGGGTCTGTATCATCAAAACCATTTCAAGCGATGAAAGCTCTCCAGCTATCACCGTGTAAACTCAAGTGATAAACAATGATAAGTTTAATTAGTCCATGGTGGAATAGGCTATTGTCGGCCTTCTACCTTTTAAACCTTTTCGAGATTTTATATAGGCTACGATCGAAGTAAAAGGGCATATTCAATGGGTATCCCATAAAATTCATTAACAAATGCAGGTGGTAGAGAAAAACAAGTCCATATCGACCTTCACAGGTCACGAACTATTTGACTATTATGAAAATAGCATGCCATTGAGGTTTAAGCATAGAGATGGGCATACCTCTGTCACAAGATGTGACTTTGCGCGAGACAAATAGTAGCGACCATGGCACCTCTTCCACTTTCAAATTTTTGAACCAACGTTGGCCCATGGAAGGTAACCCTGTAGTAGAACTAATAAACTTCTCATCGACTTCCAACTGGATGTCACCCAACTTGTCTCTACAGCCATCAAAAGTCAGAGTGAACTGTTGTGCCACAAATAAGTTAAAACCCTCGAACCTCTGCACGAAAGTGAGCCAACCATTATCCTCCAAGTATTTCCAGGCATTGTCAAATAGTAGCAAGGCTTGGATACTGTTCGGCTTGATTTTCACCACTGGTTCCATAGAGCCGAGCACACGGTGAACGAGCCAGGCTTCGGGTCATAGCATACACAGGAGTAGAGTGCACGAAGGGTTACCCGAGTGAACAAAGGTAAAACAAGGATAAGGGATAGACATTAATGTCATTGTGAGAAGGTGGTGGAGTTTATCTCTGCCATGCATAATATTTATTGCCAAAGTAAAACCGCCATCTTATAGTTGTTCTACCCATTATAGTATAGTTCAATAATCATGTCACTAGGCCGACCAATGAAACCAATAGTAAGTGTATAAACCAACGCGTGCAATCAACGTTATGCCAAAGTTTTAAACCATCAACATTCAATTTGAAACCAATACCAAATGTTTAACCATGCGCCAATGTATTGTAACAACTCATATCCTGAGTTTAACCAAGGTGCCAATGGGTCTTCATACAATCAACATGCAAATAGTTATGAAAACACAAACATAGGTATCATATTAAAAGATATATATGAAGGATTTAACCATAACACCTCTGTATTTTCATGAAACTAATGGTCAAGTAGGTCAAATAACATGCAAATCCAAATGCCAATGCATTACAAACTCAATGAAACCAAGTCACACAATCAATCCAAGAATGTCCAAGGAGTATAGTTCAAAAGTTTTGCCAGTTGCATAATGATGAGTGAAATGTAAGCACAACGGGCATATTGACAAGAAGGATAATGACAGTTCAAATAATGATTTTAATGCGACTTTGAAAGACTAAGTTTTCACACTTACAGTCGTGAAAAAAAACCGAATGTAAAAGTGCAAATGTCGCAAAAATAAAAGTGTTGTTTATTGGAAAATTGCGACGAAAAATTGATGTTTGCAAAACATTGGTGTAGGCAGCTTATAAGACAGTGGAAAAATGTGGATTGGCTGCCAAAAATGGAGACACACTGGTAGAAGCAGTTATCTCTGCCAAAAGAAACAAATTCAGATTAGGATAGAAAAGATAATTCCAACTAAAAAATAACAACCAAAAAATTGTATAAACATCATCATTAACCAATTATTCCAGCAGTGTTTTTAAAAGATGAAAACTGATAACAGTCTTAAGGCCAACAAGTCACGATATTAAAGATAAAATCTCCAATACTGTTGGCATAGCCACTGCTTCCAGAAGGCATCCATAGCCTCGACAGGGTTTCCATTTAACCCACTTTGACATCTGTATCCTGCCAAGGAGTTATGGATTAGAATAAAGGACGTTAAAGACGTTTCTTATTTACGAATTTTCATATACCCGACATTGCTTCACTGCCAGCATGTCTGTTCAGTACCCCGACGAAGTTGTCTTGGTGACATGCATGCATTTACCCGCTGCCAACGAACCTGTTCAGCATCCCGACGGGTTTACAAGCACTTCCCATAGCTCTTATTCATAATTTATTTTGTTTTGTTTTTTCATAGATATATAGTTGAGCGGGGTGACGCTGAAAATCATGATATTTTAACATTTTTTTTATTTTTTTTTGACCTCATCCGATTTTTTTTTTAGAACTGTCCTTTATTTAGATCCAGAGTTGTTTTATTTACAAAAACAACTTCCTAAGGCAGGGAGACATCCTCTGAGTCATTCATTTACGGAATAGGGACTGCGTAAAAAGATAATGGATGATCATGACGAACTTTACTCAGAGATCGAAATCAACCATCTTCTTTTAAACAACAGACTTTTCCAACACAGATATAAATTTCAGAAACAAACCATTGATGTTTATACCTTTTTCTTAGCAGTTATTTTAGCAACGGAATTTTCTATTTTCTTTGTCTGAATAGCTCAGTATACAGGTGTCTGTATTTCAAAACTCAAACTGATAAATTCAAAGCGAAATCAAAAACTAAAAAGAAAACGAAAAATCACACAAAAGGAAAATATGTACATAATATACAAGGGTTGTCATCAAGCAAAGTATTTTTTCAAGGCTTGGCCATTCACCGGATAGGTGTCAGGCTGCCCTTCAAGATTTTGCAAATGAAAAGAAATGGGACCCAACTTTTCAGCAATTAAAAATGGTCCAAGCCATAAGTTTTGAAATTTTGTGTGCTCTCCCTTTCCCTTGTGTGATTTGTCCCACTTCAAGACGAGATCACCTACTTCAAAATTCCTATCAGAAGAAGAGTTAGAATCAAACCATCTTTTAACCAATTGTTGATGTTGATTTAACTTATGTTTGGCTTGGGCTCTTACCTCTTCTAGCTTCATCAAAGCGTTAATTTGGTTTTCCAAAGGGGGGAAATCTTCCTCTTGGACTTTCTGTGACAACTGAAGTGAAGGAAGAAGAATGTGAGGTGGCAGAATTGCTTCTCTGCCATAGATGAGAAAAAAGGAGGAGTTACCTACAACAACTTTTGGTGTTACCCTATCATCCCACAACGCGTTTAGCAGTGCATTGTGCCAATTCTTGTGATTTTCAACTATCGTCCTCTTGATGATTTTGATCAAGTTTTTGTTTGTTGATTTTGCCAATCCGTTTCCCTGGGGGTAATATCTAGTAGAATACTTCAACTTAGTTCATTTTTCCAAAGAGAACTTGCTCATCTCAAGAGAGGAAAAGTAAGAATAATTATCGAAAACTAAACAGTCAGGGATACCGAAACGAGTGATAATATTCGAATTTAGAAAGGAAATTACCTGACTGGTGTTGATAGTTCTTAGCACAGCAGCTTCAGACCATCGAGTAAAGTAATCTTTGGCTGTCACAATAAACTTGTGTTGTTGTGAGGGTGGAGGGTTAATTGGACCTATTATATCAAGGCCCCACTGCTGAAAAGGGGAATCTACTGAAACATGATGCAAAGGAAAGGCTGGTTTTTGTAACCGCCCTGATGCTTTCTGATAGATTATACATTTACGACACAAGGCATGGGCATCTCTAAAAAGTGTGGGTCAATAATAACCGGCTCTCAAAACCTTATGGGTAGTGGTTTCACCACCAAAATGACTACCAGCTTCTCCTGCATGCAACTCTAGCAAGACTTTTTCTGCTTCGTCCTTTTCAAGACAACGCATCAGTACGCCGTCAAAATTCTGACGAAACAGGATACCATTAACTAGATGAAAGGAGGTAGACTTTAATATCAACGCTCTTCTTTTGGAGGGGTCCAGGTGACGAGGGGCTGACCCATGTTCAATATAGAATCTTATATCGTCATACCAAGGATTGACAGAGTTTTGTGCGCAACAGATTAAACTTTGATCGCTTTGTCCTAGGTTTGACGTATCACTTTCTTCTTGTTGTCCTGGTGCTGAATCAGCGACTAACTTGCATAACCCTTGGCCTCTCACTATCTGAGCTAGGGTAATTTCTAAGTCATACTCCTGCAAGGAGGTGACCCAGTTGGACCTCTTTTCTCCTAGTTCCTTCTGCACTAACAGGTTCCTCACGGCTGGGTAGGGAACAATGAATTTCGTCCTTGAATTCAAAAGATAGGACCAGAAGTGCTTAACTGCTTTGAAAATAGCATAGGCTTGCCGATCTACCGCTGGGTAATTAAGTTCAGCACCTTTGAAAGAAGAGCTCATAAAGGCAATGGGTACTTCATTGTTCTCGGCATTCTTTTGGGTTAGGACGACGGCATAGGAACGGTCAGAAGCAAAAGTGTAGAGTGTAAAGTCTTGAGAAAAAACTGGGCTCATGAGAGACGGAGCGTCTATTATAGATTTCTTTATTGCATTAAAAGCTTGATTTTCTAGGGGTCCCCAGTGATATTGGGTGTCTTTCTTAATCAAATTCTGTAAAGGCCTGACCATTTCGGAGAAACTGGGGACAAATATTCTCACAAAGTTAATCTGGCCTAAGAAAGACTGCATATATTTTTTGGATGTAGGAGGGGGAATTTTTGCGATGACTTGAGTCCTTTCAGGGTCAATAATCATCCCTTCACTAGACACAATGAATCCTAAGAGTTTACCCTGTTCTACTACAAAGATGGATTTTTGGGGATTCAAGGAGATGTTGTATTTACGACATCGTAGTAGGACGGCTCGTAAGTGAGCTAGATGATCATTTTTGTTTTTAGAAAATACAGTCACATCATCTAAGTAAACTACGACGGACTGATTGATTAAGACTCAGAAAGCAATGTCCATTGCTCTCTGAAAAGTGGCTCCAGGATTAATCAATCGAAAAGGCATTTTGCGATAAGCATAAGTGCCCCACGGAGTACGAAAGGTAGTTTTAAGTTGGTCTGGTGGAGACATCAGGACTTGGTTATATCTAGAGAAACCATCCAATAAGGATAGCCTCTCAAAACCAGATACCTGTTGAAGGATCTATTCCATGGGGGGGACATGATAGTTTTCTTTATCAGACGCTCTATTAAGGTTTCGGAAATCGACGCAGAGTCGAATTTCGCCACTTTTCTTCCGGACTGGGACAAGGTTAGAAACCCATTGAGTGTGCCTAACAGGAAAAATTATCTTAGCATTTAGGAGTTTATTCAATTCTTTTTGAACGGTCGGTTCGAGTTTGGGGTGCATTTTCCTCAGTTTTTGTTGAAAGGGTAAGGTTTGGGGCTTCATAGGGATGACATGTTGTATGATATTAGGGTTGAAAATTTTGAGGTCATCATATGTCCATGCAAAGACATCTTTAAATTATTTGAACAATTTAATGAATGCATCTTTTTCTTGTTGAGAACATCCCAACCCTAGATTAATGCACTAAGGATTTTCATTAGTTCCTAAGTTTACTTTTTCATAAGATAATGAGGAACTATTGGTTTTACAATTGACCGTCTTTTTAAATTTATCTTGAAAATCGTAAAAATTTTCTAATCTAATTACAGATTTAGGGATCGAGTTTACCATATCCGATGAAGATTCAGGAGTTCTCGGATCTATTATTACCGTGAAATCGCGCAAATTGTCATCGTACGTGTGTTCATCTATCACCACACCTTGAAAGGTTTCTTCCATGTGCGGAAAGTTAATAATCTGTTGATCGTCGTCAAATACTCTCCAACTTGTGATGTTGTCGAGAACGGATGGTAGGAAAATCAGCTCAACGGAGAATGCATCAGGGGACAAGCCTTCTGTAGGAAGAAGTTTAGAAGCTACATTAGCCAACAAATCTGCTTCAGAGTTATTCAATCTAGGAATAGAATTTATATTGAAAGCAAAAAATTTGTTCATTAAATTCCATACCTCAGACTGGTAGCTTTTGAGATGTGGGGACAAACAGTGGATAGAATCTCTTACTTGTCTAACCACTATTTCAGAGTCGCCAAAGACGGTTAAATTTTGAATGTTCATGTCCAAAGATTTTCTGAGACCTTGCAGTAAAGCCTCATATTTTCCAGTATTGTTAGTACATTCAAATTCCAACCTACATGCTATCAATGTCTTGTTACCTGCCGGATCGATAATGATGCAGCCTGCTCTGGCTCCTTCTTTGGACTTTGAACCATTGAAATAAAGAGACCAAATTTGATTTTCATCGGGTACATGGGATCGTTGCGTGGAAACTGTCGGCTGCATATATGCTACAATCTCGGACTACTGCTCTGGATTGATGATAGGTGAAGCCTCAGCCATGAAATTGCTGAAGAAGGTTTCCATCCCTTGTACTTCAGGTGAATCAGTAGAAGGTGTATACGGTTCATTGGGATCGTTCAAATCTGTGACCGTGAACTTAAGGTAGTGCTCACTATTTACTTTGATTTTATTAGGCTTGCCATTTTCTGGAAGCCATAGATGGGACCAATGTGTCACGAAATAACCATGCAGTTGTTCCGACTAGTCCCTGCTTAAAAACAGACCATACATTTATGGAATATCCACAACAATTATATCAATAACTTGATGAACCTTGGGGTTAGACGATAATCTAATAATCACATTCTTTAGTTCGCCTATGAATTTAACATTTGTCCGATCAAGTTGTATGATTTTTAAATTCGATGGTTCAACTTCAACGTTAATCTTCTGGAAAACAGACCAAGGCATCACATTGGATGATGCCCTGTTGGCAGCCAATTCAATTTTTTTTTTTAATTTCTCTAAAAGCTACCTACACCTACATCTTCTGAACTTCAACTGACTGTCGCATCTTGAAAAGAGACGATGTTTTCATTCTATACGATGTTTGCAAATTGGTTTCAAATTAGTTTTCACGACTGAAAGCGTGAAAACTCTTCCATCGTTATTCTAACTGTCATGGTCTACTCATTGATTTTCTCAAAGGAACTTACCTTCGGTTTGCTATTAATTCACTGGAATGATTTTATGAAACATGTCCATTCACCTATCTTTATTTTCATTGCGCAACTTCATTTTGGTAAGGCATTGAGCATGATAAGTTATCAGTTATAATTGATTTCATAAGGGTCATGGATGATCTTGTTTTATTAATGTGACCCTTACTATCTTAACCTCTAAGCTTATCAATTTCATAAAGTCATTGGTCACAATGTTATAAGACTTTGATTATATTGTACAACAAGCGCATGGTAACGTTTGAATTTGAGTTAGATTTCATATTGAATGGCAATGTTTGATTATACACTTGGCGCGTTGATGAAACATTTGGATTTACTTTGGTTTGAATTATACTTGGCGCATTGATATATGGTTTTGATTTTACATTGATTAATGGCGCATATCAACTTTGGTTCGATTCTCTGTGGTTTCAAACGATACAATGGTGCCTTGGTATAGCTATCCACCATTTAAATTCCTGTGTTAGCTGATTAATGTAATTTGAGCGATGTAATAATTGATTAAACAGTGATGTACTATGCCATTAATGTTTTTCATGGCGGTGAACTAACCCACCACCTTCGCACATGCCTATTGATTTTCCTCCTCTTTGAGCGCTTGCAGTTGTTAACCATATCGATTATGCTCCTGTGTGTTTGATCTGAACCCTACCATGATGCCCGCGCCATGGCTCCAGTCGTAAGGGCTGAAACCAATGGTCGCCAAGCTTTGTTGATGTTTGATGGTGCATATAGCGACCTGGAGGAATTCAGATGGCTCCCTTTCATCTAAAAGTTTTATGGTTATAACCCTGGTGTGGCTCAACAATTTTCATTAACCTTCGATGGTTGCCGAGCCAAGGTTGGGGATGTGCAGTTGGAAATCAATGAACAGTTCCTTAGTCTAGCCACTGGTCTGCCTGCTGTCGGACAGAGATGGTCGAAAAACTGTAAAGTAGAGGATGTCCCATGGACATTACTATTTCAGTCATGAAGAGTGAGCTCTTGTGACAGGGGTTTGCCTGCAAACATGCTGAAGCAATGCTGGCACGACCTGCTCATGGTGACCAAGCAATTCATTACTTGTGAGGGCAGGTATGGCTTCGTTTTCTTATATCACCTTAGGCTTCTCATGGTTTTCATGGGCTATGAACTGAACATGCTTCACTACTTGCATAGGAGTTTGTTTAAAATGTCCAAAAGGTATAAACGAAACCAAGCCGATACCAGCCTGTTTCACTTTGGGTTAATTAAAATGCTTGTGGAGTGTCACTTAGGGTTAAACCGAGACTGTTGGGAAGATTTTCTTAAACGTAATGATTTCGATGGTTCAAGCCTACCACAGGTTGACAAATTGGTGGTAGGTGAGAGAAAGCCAGTAACCCCTGTGCCCTACAACGCTCTGCTACCCAGACCCCTACCCGAGCCATCTATTAACCTACCCAGTTCTGTCACCACAGATGTGGACAATGTTAAACCCGTGTCTAAAAAGCCCAAGACTAGACCTAATGCCAATTCTAAAGGTAATAAGAACACCCGGTTAATCTCTTGCATGGCCAGAAACAGACCAAAGGCACCTTTCAATCCTGACCCTATTGTGCTCAGTGAAGATTCTGACTCGGAAATTGAGCGTTTCCTTGCAAGCGAGTATCCCTACTCCGAAGGTCTGTGTGATAAACCGGCATATGATTTTGTGAAGAACCTACCTCCTTGTTTACGAGATGATCCAAATTATCCCAGCATCAAAATTCCCTGTGAAACCCCTGGTGACTCGTCGAAACCCTCTCCTGTTCCATCTCAACTAGCAACTTCACCGTGTGAACAGCGTGGCATGTGGTTAGAAAGGTATTACCTCGATGTGCCAATCCTGCAATATAGAATTCACGATTTGGAAGATCAAGTCGCAAATCTCACCAGCCAAAAAGCAAAGATGCCATCTACTGATAAAGCAGCGAGTATTTGGTTCGATTTTTTGTTCCAAAATCTTCAGTGCCTTTCGGTTGTAAACTCAAAGCTAGCATAGTCTGAATAGTCATAATGGTATGATTATCATTTGATGATGAATTCACAGCTTTGTGTACGACGTCAATTTGAAATTGTTTAATAAGCATGCATTATTGTATATAGTTTGTTTTGATTAATCGAATTCCCGAATTAGCTTTGATTGGATTTGGTTTTGGATTCGATAGATCATAGAGGATAGATCCGATTGTTTAATTTGGTTTCAATTGAATACTCTGTCTAAATACAGTCTATTTCTGTTATTTAAATTTCAAACACAGTCAATATTTGATTTGAATTGGTGATGTTCTAGATGATATGGTTGGCAATTATGGTTAATTGTTGTGATTTTATATCTTATGAACAATTGAATACCATCTGTTAGGTGTAACCAATTCTTGAATAGATGTAAAATTAAGTAGCTGTTGTATCCAACATGATTCACATGATATGGTTTGACCGTGTTCTCATCTCGGTTCATATTGCAAGGAATATGTGTTTAAATTTAATTTGTTGGGCGAAAATGATCATGCCGAATAGCTGACTTGTTTCTATTTTAACGATTCACGATGCGCTTTGTTACTCGGTCACAGCAGTTATTACTCTTGTCAATGGATTACTGCGATCACTATGTGATCACAATGCGAAAAGGCGTGTAAACACTCACATTGTAAATGTCTTTCCATATTTGATTAGAACGACATGAGCTTTATGATATATTGTTAAGATTTGTAACAAATCTATTTTAATTTTTTTAGGTTGTATCAATTATAATTATGTTATGTCATATCATATCTTATATGACTATGATTCTGTTCAATTATGGTTGTATTGATTACGATATCATCGTATTGTTGCATATGAGTATGATTCACTACTTATTTAGTTTGATGCTTGAAACAAAGGCGTAAGATTTGACCATGTTTTATGGTAGCTGAAAACAAAGCATTCTTTACTATGTTTCAATTGCATTCATTTTGATATTGTTGTTTGAGATGATAGAACAATTGAATTATTAGTCATTCGTTTTGATGATGAAAATAAAATTAAATTGGATTTGATTTCTTTTAAGATTTCATTTTAGTTGCTATCGATTCCACATGCTATTTTTAGATTAGCTACAGAATCGCATGATTCTTTAGCTAGTCTGTAGAATCAATTTTTAGTATTTTGTTACTAAAATATCTTTCTAATTTGATATTTGTTTTTCCTATTGTAGGTAAATTAGTGCAATTGATTTTACTAATTAGTTGGAGGAGATATCCTCCAAGGATTTCACTTGCATTTTAGTTACTTAGTTTAGGGGATTTTTGGGATCTTTTCCTGATTATGTAAAGCTGTTTGATAATTATCCACGGGGATGTTTTACCACAATGGAGATATATATATACTTATGATTTTTGTAATAATCATCATCCTCATTCATGGGAGAACAAGGACGATTCTAATGCAATTTGGGGCAAAATTGATGTTTTGTCACAACTTAGCTTCTCAATATATCAACATTTGTTTCAAGTTTTGTATATCACTTTGCTTATGGTTTACGACTACTTTAGCTATCTAAATTAAATGCAAATGATGTAATTTTATTCTTATTATCATATCTTGTCTCTTCAAATAGATAGATAAAATACATGGCAATTGTTAATTCATTTTGTGAATGATAGTTTTGTCTTCAACTGTAAATTGAGATTGTTATATATAGAATCCTTCATAACAGGTTTCCCTTATTGAGGGAATTTATAATCATAAGATTGTTATGATTTCTTTTTATGTCTTGTTTGTCATAAAACACTTCAAGGGCGGCTTATAGGCGTCGTTCTGAAAAAGATTAGGGATAAAGCGGTCGAGTTTCCTCCAACCGGCTTAGAAGTCATCATACACAAAGTAGGACTTGGAGCATTTCCAGGTCAGTGGTTTGTTTGTTTATTGTTTCATTAAATTAAGTTTAATTCACATATAATCGTAATTACATTTATATTAGATTGTTTAATTCGGTAAATATATTAGATTGTTTAATTTTAGTAATGTTTATTTCTTTTTCATAAAATGTAAAAATCAAAAAAGTCCTTGGCTATGTTGGTAGAAAACACATGAGTTTTACAAGTTTTAACCAAATCTGTGATTTGTCTAATAGTGTATATTTGTGAATGAGGAATATCATAGGTGATAATTAGGTAGTTGATTTGAGTTATTATGATAGTAATTAGTAGTTTGTAGATAGAATAGTTAAGAATAGTTTATATTTAGTATATTAGTTCCTTTTCTTTGTTTATTAGTTTCTAGTTTCCTTTATTTTAGTTAGTTTCTTGTATTTAGTTATATTTTAGTTTGTTTTATTTGCTAGTTAGATTACTTAGCTCATATCAATTCTCTCTTTGGTTTTCATAGAAGACCATTATTAGCCGAACCCGGATTAAACTCGTCGAGGTGGTCCATTCCAAGCGGCTTGGGTTATTTAGACAACCCGGTGGTTCCACTCTCCCGGTGTGGACGGTCAATTTTAAGCGAATCAACTGCAGCCCACAGAGTCTACCATACAATTGTGCCGTTTCTATTAAAGATCGGTCAATTTCGCCCGTCAACACGCCCCTGAGTCTACCATACAATTGTGCACGTTTCTATTAAAGATCTCGAAATTTAATAGAAATGGAGGTACATTTTTGCGAGTACTAGGAGTAGTAGCTTGTGACTTTTTACTCGCATCTTCTAAGGCTACTTTATCTACATAATTTACATTATTTACATTACTTACAGGAAGGCTTACTTTGTATTGGGGATCAAGATTATTTTTAGTAGAATTCTTCTGGGGAAATTTATTTTGCACAACCTTGTTACCATTAGAATTACCATTTTTTCCATTCTCTGAGATATTTTGCAACATTTTTTGTAACAAAAATGGAAACTTCAATAACTCGTAAATAGAAATGTTAGCCCTTAACTTTTTAAGATCTTCAACTACATCGTAATCTAAATTGGGGTTCACATTACTCTGTTTAGTCTCAGCTGATTTAGATTTCTTTGGAGGTGAAGTTGTAGTGTTTTCGGAAGAATATTTGTTTGTTGTCTTACTCCTGGTATTATAAGGATGAACTGTCTAGAAGTTGGCTTGGAAGACGTTATCCGAGAAGTGTCCAAAAATGTTTGGAGAAAAATCTTCTTCTTGAACTATCTCTTGTTCAACTACCTCCTCAGGGATCTCAGGAGGCATCAAGTTATCTTGGGCTTCTAGAATTGTTTGAAGGGCGCATTGCAAAATTTCTAGATTAAGGCCTTCGGTGGTTGGGTTAGGTCGGTTGGTGGGAAAAGGCTTTTGGAATGGGGGTTTGTAAGGCACTTTGCTTGAAGAAGCTTCTTCGGTCGACCTTTTCAAGTCTATAACTTGATTTGACAGTTTTTGAACAACTTTGGTTAAGTTTTCCAAATCAGAGTTTTCAGGTTGTGTTTTACTTTGAGTGGGTCTGGGAAGGATTTCAATCTTCTTTTTGGAAGAAGAACTAATCTCAGGTTCATTTCTAGTAGATTCTTTAAGACTAAGTATGTCTTTTTCAATTTGGATGGCCTCCTCGAAGGCCTCTAACAACGTGGATTTCTTAGATCATTTAACCCAAATAGCTATACTCTGATGCAAATCTTTAGTGTAGTATGCTATTATAAGACTCTCGGCAGGCATAAAATCCGCAGGGATTCGATTTTTAAGTGTTAAGAATATTTGATTAAAGTCTTTAACTTTTTCTTTTGGGTTCATTCTTAAGCTAGAAAGATCCATGACTAGGACTTCCGGAGGCTTACCATCTCCGAACTTTTCCAAAAAGCATGACTCAAACCTTTCCCAAGACACGATGGTATGGGGTTGTTGGGCAAAGTACCAAGTGGATGCATTACCCTTGAAAGTATACGGGAACAACCTACAGACAATGTCTTCATGTTCGACATTGCAGAGTCTTATGGATAACATAAACTTTTTAATGTGATCTTCAACGATCTATTTTGAGTCAGGGTCAAACTTGGGAAGCCATTTCTCTGGATGCTTAGGTAAAGGGTGTTGAGCTCCAAGTACAACTACGACATCCTGATCAAGCCAAGGTCTAGCAGGGTTGTTCTGATTTGCCATTGGGGTAGTGGGTGTGGAAGGTTGAGAAGGGGAATTTCCTTCGTCAGAGGAATCTCCTCCAGAAGAGGAAGGAGATGATGGAGGTGGTGAAGGAGGTATCCCAGATCCTCATGCAACAGGATTTAAGATTGGATCTGTAGGATTAATAGTGAGGCTAGTGTCTCCTAGTTGTTCTCTGATATCATAGAAGTCCAAAGGTTGACCCCATAGACGGTTAGGTTGCCTCAAATGGGCTAAGTCACTATGTGTGTTTATAAGAGATTGTCGGACAATCTCTTGTATGCCACCACCTGTAGGATTAGGGGTTGTTGGCTCAACTGTGGTCTGTGGAACGTCGATTGAAGTAGTTGTTGTTTGAAGGGGAATATTATCGCTTGAACGCCTTCTAGTCACTATAGGTGAGCGATTAGGTGGTGGAGGAGTCTTGCGACCGGCTCGTGCCATTAATTAAATTCAGGCCCTCCTTCTAGCGCCATTTGTTGACGGGTGAAATCGACCATCCATCAACTGGAAGAGTGGAACCGGTCCGGGGTTGTCTAATAACCCAAGCCATTTGGGATGAACCACCCTGACGGGTTTAGCGGCTCCGTTAGCTGATCTAAGGTCCTAAGAAAACAAAAAAAGAAAAACTAATCTACAATAACTAATCTAACTAAAAATAAATAAAACAAACTAATAAACTAATCTAACTAAAAGTAACTATTAAACAAACTAAACTAAAACTAATTATTCAAACAAACTAAACTAATCTAACTATTCTATATATACAATCTACTAACTACTACTATACTAACTCTAACTATTTAACTATCTAACTACTAACATAAATAAACCTTATTCACAAAATGTACAATATCTACAATTTACATATTTAAATAAAACCTGGAAAACTCACTTATATTCTGCCCTAAGACAGAGAAAGATGTTTTTGTTGATTTTATAATTTTATGAAAAGAAACAAAACAAAAAAAACTAACTAAACTAAACCACTAATATACTAATTCTAACTACACATCTAAACTACAAATATATCTAACTAAAATACTAATAATATACTAAAGAAATTAACGAAAATAAATCAAAACTGACCTGGAGA
>SNQJ01S0036025.1:40786-51431 GCA_010110895.2 Picea sitchensis | reverse complement strand
AAACAAAACAAAAAAAACTAACTAAACTAAACCACTAATATACTAATTCTAACTACACATCTAAACTACAAATATATCTAACTAAAATACTAATAATATACTAAAGAAATTAACGAAAATAAATCAAAACTGACCTGGAGAAACGCTCCAGATTTGTCCTGTATACGATGGTTGTCTTAGCTGATCGGAGGGAGGAAACCCACACCGAATTATCCAGGAGCTTCTCGTAAATGATAGTTGCAGTGCTCTTCAAGTTTGATTACAGGACAAACAAGACATAAAAATCACAACAATCATATAATTTATAAATCTCCACAGTTAGATAAACCCATATGCAAAGACTTATACAAAATAATTCAATTAATGAAGAAGATAAATCTGTCATTCATTAACTGAATAGAGTAATTGCTGTATTTTTAAGTATTGAAAGAAATCAAACATGAATCATATTAATTAAATCACATCATTTTGCAAAAGACTATGATAGCTAAAGTAGTCTATAATCAATTGCTAATGACATGCATAAAATTGAAACAAAATATTGATATTATGAAAGCGAAAGATGTAGAAGAACATCAACTTCTGTCTCAGTTTGTATTAGAAATCCATAGCCTGGTTCTCCCACAAGTGAGGATGATCCTTATTACAAAAAATAATAAGTATTTAAAGATCTTCTACAGGGTAAAACATCCCTGTAGAAGTTATCAAACTGTTTACAAAAAATCTGGGAAGATATCCCAAGTTTAACTAAACTAGCTACCTAAAATAAAACTAAAACACACAAATATTCCCCTAGACTATCCAGCATGTCCCATGCAATTCGAATTTACCTTAAAAGGGTAAAAAATGGACAAGTTAGAAGGATCCTTTATTAATAAAATGATAGAAATCTAATTCTATAGACTAGCTATAGAATCTTGCGATTCTGTAGCTGGTCTAAATAAGACACAGAATCAACATTAAAATCGATTGAGAATCTTTTAAATAATTAAATTCAATTAACATCCAATAGCTATTTGAAAATGAATCATTGAAATTGAAATTGTTATACCATTCGAAATCAAACAGGATCAAGATCAATCAAATGACTACAGAGATACGTGTACTCTGTTTCATTTGTTACCACAAAGTCGGGTGAACAGAGTCATAATCAAACAATTATGAAATCATTTCATATTAATTTGAAATTGATATAATTAAAACAAATCGCAGGCAAATTGTTATGTTGCCTCATAAACAAGAGACACGATCGAATCCAAACAAACTCATTTCCAAATTGACATAACTGTATAACAAATGATCCCGGCCATGAGCGAATCAAATCATAACTGGCGCGTAAATCTACTCAATTGAAATCATAACGAGATCAATCAGCTAGTAACAGGATTCAAAAGAGATATCGGATGCAAAATGGGGCAAACAAATTCGATTGACAATGAACGAAACCGTTCCTTTCACAATGAATTATAACCGGATTTGACAAAAATAACGAATGTCGATCAATTTGTTTTACAAATCAGACAGAGCAGCAATTATATTACGAATCCAACTCATAAAACAATTTTTCCAACTCAAGATATGGGATAATCCAATCAGAATAAGAGCGAATTGAACAGTTGGGGTTTTAACATAGTTATTATGAATCAAAACCATTCCACGATTCGGCCACATTTGCACAGGCTTAAATGAGAGCATTGTTTTCATACGAAACATAGTTGTTCTTTCCAAATTGAAAATGAACAAAGTTGTATTCATGTTTTCAGAAGATTACATGACACAACATATTAAAAGATCGTAACAACCAAACTCATTGAAGTCGTTTGCCAATCACAGCATACGAACCATAACGAAATCAAATCCAAACATGATCATATTCTAAGTCTAGCATGAAGAACTTCCTGTTCAGAGTAGATACAAAACAAATTCAATTGAAATCAAATCATCAATTTCGTTAACTCAATCAGACAATCGAACAAATCAAATCCAAACGAACCAATCAAACCCGATAAAAAAATCTATCAGTGGCTAAACTAGGAATGATCAAATCATATATCCAAAATGAAATTTCATTTATTTTTAGCAAAGAGAAAAATATACAGGATGAACACATTATGACAGAGTCATTTCGAAATATAAACAGAGCTATTCAAAGACCAAATTCAAATCAACATATTAATCCTGGTCATTCACAAAACTTAAAACGATATCAAAATCATCCCTGTATGGCGAGCAAACAGCTTGATCATGACAATTTGGAGTTGACAACGGTTGTGGCTGATTCAACATTCTTGAAAACGATGGAGCCAGTTGTCTTCTGCTTCCTATCAGTAGCTTGGAACTTGTCTCTTTGACTGGTCAATACTGCAACTTGATTTTCCAATAATTGGATTTTCGATTGGAGTATGGGAACGTCGATGTAGTATCGTTCCAACCATAAATCACATTGGTCACAGGATGACTGTATGGGTTTCGAAAGTGCAGGTGAGGGTTTGATTACATTGCCAAGGGTTTCGTTAGGTAGTTTGATCCCAGGGTATCTAGGATTATTTCTTAGGCAAGGGAGAAGATTCGAAACGAAATCATAAGGTGGCTCGGGGATAAACCCTGTGAGTAAGGGTACTCACTGGTTAGGAAACGTTCTACGTTAGAGTCTGAATCCTCACTAAGGACTATGGGCTTCTTCTCGACAGAGGGTTTAGTTTTATTTCTATCCATCCTCGAAATAAGCCGAGCGTTCTTTTTACCCTTAGCGATAACAGTAGGGTTTGCCTTGGCCCTTTTGCTCGCAAGCTTTTTAATAGTCTCAGCCTTCTCTTCTACAACGTCTGGTAAGTCAATATCAGGGTCAGTCGAGGGCTTAGGAGATGGTAGTAGGACATGGAAGGGCACAGGTGGCCCGACCTTGGTTTCATTAACCACAGGCTTTTCAATCTGGATAGGGTCTGTATCATCAAAACCATTTCGAGCGATGAAAGCTCTCCAGCTATCACCGTGTAAACTCAAGTGATAAACAATGATAATTTTAGTTAGTCCATGGTGGAACAGGCTATTGTTGGCCTTCTTCCTTTTAAACCTTTTTGACATTTTATATAGGCTACGATGGAAGTAAAAGGGCATATTCAATGGGTATCCCATAAAATTCATTAACAAACGCAGGTGGTAGAGAAAAACAAGTCCATATCGACCTTCACAGGTCACGAACTATTTGACTATTATGCAAATATCATGCCATCGAGGTTTAAGTGCATATATGGGCATACCTCTGTCACAAGATGTGACTTTTTGCGAGACAAACCGTATCGACCATGGCACCTCTTCCACTTTCAAATTTTTGAACCAACGCTGGCCCATGGTAGGTAACCCTGTAGGAGAACTAATAAACTTCTCATCGACTTCCAACTAGATGTCACCCACCTTGGTTCTACAGCCATCAAAAGTCAGAGCAAACTGATGTGCCACAAATAAATTAAAACCCTCAAACCTCTGCACGAAAGTGAGCCAACCGTTATCCTCCAAGTATTTCTGAGCATTGTCAAATAGTAGAAATTCTTGGCTACCATTAGGCTCGATTTGCACCACTGGTGCCATAGATTCAAGCACACAGTGAATGATCCAGGGTTTGGGTCATAGCATACACAGGAGTAGAGTGCACGAAGGGTTACCCGAGCGAACAGAGGTAAAACAGGGATAAGGGATAGACATTAATGTCATCGTGTGAAGGTGGTGGAGCTTATCTCTGCCATGCATAATAGTTATTTCCAAAGTACAACCGTCGGCTTATAGTTGTTCTACCCATTATAGTATAGTTCAATAATCATGTCACTTGGCCGACCAATGAAACCAATAGTAAGTGTATAAACCAACGCGCACAATCAACGTTATGCCAAAGTTTTAAACCATCAACATTCAATTTGAAACCAATACCAAATGTTTAACCATGTGCCAATGTATTGTAATAGCTCATATCCTGAGTTTAACCAAGGTGCCAATGGGTCTTCATACAATCAACATGCCAATAGTTATGAAAACACGAATATAGGTATCATATTAAAAGATATATATGAAGGATTTAACCATAACACCTCTGTATTTTCATGAAACTAATGGTCAAGTAGGTCAAATAACATGCAAATCCAAATGCCAATGCATTACAAACTCAATGAAACCAAGTCACACAATCAATCCAAGAATGTCCAAGGAGTATAGTTCAAAATTTTTGCCAGCTGCATAATGATGAGTGAAATGTAAGCGTAATGGGCATATTGACAAGAAGGATAATGACAGTTCAAATAATGATTTTAATGCGACTTCGAAAGACTAATTTTTCATGCTTAGAGTCGTGAAAACAAAACGAAGGTAAATGTGCAAATGTCACAAAAATAAAAGTGTCATTTATTTTAAAATTGCGACGAAAAAATGATGTTTGCAAAACATTGGTGTAGGCAGCTTATAAGACAGTGGAAAAATGTGGATTGGCTACCAATAGGATGGAGATTTCAAAATCTCTTTAACTTATGGGGTAGGACTCTTAAATAATGCCTGGGGGTTTTGTGCATATTTTTATTTGTTGCTAGTTGCCGCAACCTTAGAATATTTTTTTGTTTTAGTGGGCTGATCAGAAGTGTCAGTCTTTCCCTCTTTCGTTTTTTACCTTAGGTTGTATTTATTTGGATTTTGATTGGATTTTTCCCCTTTACTCAATTCATTTAATTGGATATCCATGACAGACTCTTCATATGTATATTGAGTTAAATGAGGAGATGAAGATGTGTCACCAAGACAATGGATTCCAGGATCAGTTTCTTCATCCTCTCCTTCTTCATCAACAACAAGGTTATTTTGGAGAGGGGATTGGACTTTTTTATCATCCCTATCCCTATTTATTTGATATCTTTGGAGGAACTAAGGGGAATTATTTGGTCTTATGAAATTACCTCTATCATCAACATTATGTGTGTTCCTATAGTTTTGTTTTTGTTCAAGTCTTAGCTTCTCCATTTCAACAAAAAGTGATTTTACGAATTTTGTAAGTTCATCAACTTGAGGGTGGAAAACAGGGGATTATAAGGTTGAATCTTCATCCCTACCTTTCCTTCTGTCTGTATAATATTTTCCCCTAGATTTTTCAGCTACCAATATGTTATATTCTACTTCCAAGGTTCCATCTTGCATATGATCTAGAGAGGTAGATCTTCTTTCTCTCAATAGGAGGTAAAAATTGGGTTCAAAAGGACTGGCATATGTAATCTTGGTAGAGGTTTCTGTAGACTTTATTTCGGTGAGAATATTGTTGTACATTTTATTAAATATTTTTGAGAATTCTGAAACAGATTTCCCATCCTTCCTCTTAAGCGACCCAAATTCTATAATATAATAAAGGGAATCCTTTTTATCTCCCCAATGCCTCAGGAAAGGATCATCCAAAGCTACAATCCCAACAATAGATCTAGGATTCAAACCCATAAACCATTTTCTAGCCTCACCATCAAGGCTATGTACAAATACACTCATCCATACATCCTCGTTGTCAATGTTAATATTATCTGCATAACTATAAAAATCAGCAGGGTGTTCTTCTGTAGTTATGTCTTCCTCCCCTGTGAATTTGGGCATGTACTTAAGGTAGTATCCAACTGGGAGAGCATTCATAGGATGAGGTTAAATAACAGGGACATACCTAGCAGCCACTATGGCATCCATCCTATTTCTAGGAAGGTTATCACCTGCCATTGGGTTGTGAACTATAGGAGAACAAGGGGGAGAGGGAGTTTTGACAAGTACAATTACAGCTTGGATTTTTGGAGAAAGAGGGAGCTTGGATGGAGAGATTTGAGTTTTCATAGGAAGAGGTTGAGTCTTAGAGGAATATGATATAGGGTCCAATGGAAAAGAGGTTTCCTCCTTTTTAGTCACAACAACTTTGATAGGAGGAGGAGTAGGAAGGCATAAAGAAGGAAAATCTTCTAAGATCTCAATTTTAAACCAGCTTACAACATCAGGCAAAGAAAGGGTTTCAAAAATTTATTCTTTCAATTTGGGGCTAAAAGAATATTATTCAGCAGGAAAATTTTCAAAATCCAAACTTCTAGAAACTTCAGCAGAGGGTAGAAAAGGAGAATTGGATATAGCTACTCGCGTTTTAAAAGTAGAATCATGTAAATGACCAGAAGTACCTTGTACAATAGCCAAAAATCCTTCTTGAGAAGAATTTAATTTCTTGATAACCATATCTAGGTCAGCTTCAGATGTTTCCAGAGGTAGATGTGGAGTATACTTTGTGTGTCTACCTTTGGGAACCACAACTGAAACAATGGAGTCATCAGGTGCAAGCTACAATCTTTAATATACTAATTTATGATGCGCCTTTAGAATCAATAATTCTTGTTCGTTCAATCCCAGGGAAATGTATTAAATTCATTCCCCAAAAATGATGCCAAGAATGTTAGCACTGATAATCACCCTAATATTGCAAGAGGATAAGCCCAGTACCCATCAAAAGGTTTTTAAATATAAATTAATGATTAAAGGTCAAATGGACAAAAACTGAACATAAGAATGTTTTAACACAGAAATATGGGCTAGCATGCATAAGAAAATGAGGTTTTGATTAAATTTAGTCAATGTTTAAGGATAAAATTGAATGGAATGAAGACTTATTGAGGAAGGTGGATAAGTCTGCTATAAGCATGAGGCCTTTAAGAAGCTAGGTGAAGAAAAACTCAGTCACAAGAAATTCTTGAACTTCAAGTTTAAAACACTGAAAAATATTCATAGCAACATTATAATAAAACATTAATTATAACACAAACACAACATGTCATATGGATCATCCCATCATGAGCATATCAAAATAATAAGAAATAAGATGATGAAAAGAAAATGACTTCTATTAATGAAAATGTCTCAAGTCTCATACATAACCAGAGAACAACACTCTTTAGTCAAAATATTTGGGAAATGCAATTTTCTCCCCTTCTTGGTTGTGGTTTTGGTTGATGAACGAACTTCTTCCAATTAATGTGTAGGATGAGGTGAAAATTATCTTTGTGGGTAGCGATGCATCTCCCTCTCTTCTTCTTCAATTTCCTTAGGGGTTTCTTTTTCTTGGGTAATAGGTTTTCTCTTTCTCTTCTTACTTGTTTCTGCTTAGGAAACACTACTAGTTGGCATGGATCTGTGTAAATGTGTTGAAACTGCACATAATATATCTATCTAGAAAATAATACACACATTTGTAGAGAGAATATGAGAAGGAACAAAAAGTAGTTGATAAGCAACCAATCTTTCACTCCAAGAAGACCTCGCAACTATGCAAGTTTGTGCTCGTTGAAGATTTTGTTGAAGATGTATATGTATGCATGGATCTCATGAAGTAAATGCATCATTGATATGTCCACACATATATACTTTCTCTTATTTTAATGAAAAATATCCAAATAAAGTTTGGATGAAACTTTGAAAACCGTGCGGCCGTTTCCGAAAAAAAATGATGAAATTTTGTTGATTTTAAAAAGATCATAACTTCACTTTTCGGACTCCGTTTTGGATGATTTGTTTTTTGAAATTGTATATTTTCCCAAGAGGAATTCAAATATCCAATTTTTTTCTACAAAGTTTGCTCAAAAAATATCAGAATGGAGTCTGATTTGTGCGGCTCTCTTTTTGTCTCCTGAGATGCATGCATTGCGCATGGAAAAGTGTCTGCATGTGATCCCTGAGATGCATGCCATATATATTCCACATGAATTTCAGAAAACAAATACGAAATGGAGTATACATCATCTTCAATTAATGGAATACAAACTTGTGCAAATACTTTTCTAGAAGACTCTTCAGAATAAGAGGCTTGATCTTCTGATGGTTTCTCTTCTAGCTCTATCTACTCAACCTCCTGCATGAAATATTCACAATATTATTTATTCCCAAATAGAACCTCCAATATGGTCCATAATTCATTTGGATTTTATTCTTGTGATTCATCATATACTTGGTGGAGAATTTCAGGAGAAATAAAATAGAGGATACATCCTATCACCTTATCTTGTCTATTGAGAAAATCGTTTTTCTCATCGGTAGAATCAGGCTCTACTTCCATTTACATAGTTATTTGGTACAAGACTCTTCATCTGAGAAGAAGAAATTTTTTTGGCTTCCATTCCAAACAATTATGAGGCGTGAGAAGTATTGTTGATGAGTAAAACATAGATTCCATCTTTCTGTGTTCTTCAATATTTAGTACCTGCAAAAATAATTTGGTGTAGATTTTTCTTAGCAGTCCGTCGGCTCTGATACCATGTAAATGTGTTGAACCTACAAAGAATATATCTATCTAGAAAATAATAAACACATTTGCATAGATAATTTGAGAAAGAAGAAGAAGGAGAAAAAGAATGGAAGAATTCTCATTAACCGTTGTTCCACACTCAAAGAGTGAATAATTTACAATAGATATAGGATACTTGAGTAACTAATGTGAGATAGTGGTGGTCTAGAGTGATTTGGACACACACCAACATTTACATGAGTGAACTGCCACCTAGTCTAGTCTCTCAGGTAGTTACGAGAGTGAACTTCCACCTAGTTGAGTTAACTAGTCAACTAGTCTTCAGTTAACTGATTGAACATAGAGTAGTGAGGAGTTAACTCAGAAAATCAAGGTTAATGTGCCAGTCTGGTGATGATCCCAAGAAAAGTGTGCATTATTTGGTGATGATCCCAATGTTGAATGGTGACAAAACCAATGCAACATCTAAACTCAACTCAACTAGTCAAACTGAAGTGTCATCTGAAAGAGAATATTCTCTAGGTGGAATATTCTCCCCTAAAATATAGGAGATTGGATAATGACTAATTATGACTAATAAACAAGGAAAAACATTAGGAAAAATAAATCCTAGGTGTGTGTGAAGTAACTCCAACAATCTGCAACCCAGATTGAGGGGTAGAAGATATATCTAGTTGCAGATTGGTAGAGACAATGAATTGTTCCAAAGAAAGGTTTATTTTCTTCAACTCTTCCATAACTAGCATCCTGATCAACCCATAGTGGAAAACACTAGTGTCAATAGCCTTGGAATTGGCTTGGACCCTATCATCCATGTTTCCCATACTTCTTAACAGATAAAAAGGGATATTCATTAAATCCTTACTAGTGAAATGTAGCAAGAGCCTAATGTGATATCGATATATCATGTTAAATCTTCCCTCACATGTAAAACATCTCTAGATAATCTTCATCATTTTATCAAAACCCTCAAGTAGGTGGATCTTAGGCACTCCCTTAGACAAATTGTCTTTCTGATAGTCTCTCTTGAGGAAATCCTTGGAAAAGGATGCATTGAGAATCATGGATTTGAACCACCTCTCACCAGTGTTGGGTATCTCAATGGTTGCTGTAATAGTGGCCTCAGATAACTCCAACTCAAAGGTTCCTACCTTGGTATTAGTGCCATCAAAGTTTAAGTAAAACTGCCTTGCTACTTTAGGGTGTCCCCTCTGCATGTTTTGAAAAAAACAGAGGCAACCAACCCTTTGGAAAACCTCCCTGATCATAGGTTCATCATCAAACAGGTGCATGTCAGAAGGCTCAGTACATACCACACTCCCACCCTTGTGAGATTTATTTTTTTGAGTTGTATCCATGGACAGAAGAAGGAGATAAAAAAATTTGATGCTATGAGAGGTAAGGAAATCAAACAGAGGAAAAGGTCTTGTGAGTTTTGAAGGTGATCCTTAATTGGTCATTCATGGATTTCCTCAAATTCAATTATGAATTAACAAGAGACTGGTTTGATGGCTTAAAATGAGGAAAATATACTCTGAGAAAAGATATATAAGGAGACTACACCATTCGGGTTTTAGACTGTCATCAAGCCACCATGCAAGGTCATCAAATATTTATAAAAGTAGGGGCTCCTAATTCCTCACTGCAATTATAATTTTGAGATGAAATTATAAGATGACAAAGTGAAAAAATAGATATAATGCTAGAGTTGTGAGCATAGACGGTAGCAATGGTTTGAGAGGGAATTTGTAGTGCTGGAATATAGGATCCGTAGCATAGTCTAGCAGTAGTTTTAGTATCACAGTATGGGCAATGTGAGCCAAGATGATAAATGGGCATTCAAAATCTGAAGCAAATCGTCTCAGTTCCATGGGAGGAAAAATTCAGCATCTAAATGGCTATGGAGTGTGGCAGAAAAGGTAAAGAGGTTGGTGTTAACACCAATTCTTGTAATGGGGTGTTTACTCTCTGGATTCGAGCTCGTGGCATAAAATGTGAAGAAATGGGGCTTAAAAACCCATAAAATTCATTTTATCCAAGGTTGCATCCATGAGCGCAATGCGCAGCACGTAGAAAAATTCCATTTCAGGTTAAAAATGAAAGCAGGCAGGCAGCTTCAATTTTCAACGGTGATGATCCATCTATGGAGAAAATCGATGGTCATCGAGTGATTTTGATAAATAGAGTTGCATGAAGTTTAGCGCAGGAGATAACACCCATGTTTGCACTCTTTTCGTCGATGTGTGAGCAAAAAGTGAGTGCTTACATGCCTAGTTGGGCTCTGCTAGTCATGACAGTTGTGATGTAAAAGGTTAGAAAGAAAACAACTAAACTATTAACAAGAATTAAACAAAAACTCAA
>SNQJ01S0036025.1:0-24727 GCA_010110895.2 Picea sitchensis | reverse complement strand
CAATCATTAACCCTCATGAACAACTATTTAATAATAATCAATTAGAAATGTTATTTTAAGACATAAATACAGTTTAGCTAATATTTGAGGATTATATTATTAAATTAATTATACTTAATAATCAAGGGTCGTTACAGTTGCCCAATCGACCGCTTCGAGTTGATGTCCCACACGCTTCTTGCAACTCCCGCTTGTCGAACGATGATACTTTTCCGGTACCTCCAAGCCAATGCTAGGGGTACTCTTATTCCCCCTTACCCCCCGAGCCGCAAAGGGGCCACACACACTATCCAGAGAATCAACTAGCTTCCATCTCACCTCGCAAGGCTGAGCTACCACTCCTCACCAAACTGGGTATCCCAACTCCCACAAGTTAAGTCAATCAAGTATTGATTTTTGTAGCGTAACGTTACGTAAAATATAAGAGATCCATCTTGCTCCTCCTCCCTCCTTTATATAGATTTTCTAAGTCAATTACTTTCCCAAAATCCCTTTTAATTCATTGTTTATTAATTTAATTCATAATAATCCTCCTCGCACATGTGTTACCCATCCCCTTCATTTATCCATAAATTAATTTCATTAATTAATTAATTACCCCTATTTCCCTCACTCACCTAAAGGCACTCCTAGAATCGCTCTTAGGTGTTCCCATATCCCCCTACAAGTTTTAATGACTTTGCCCCTTATTAATTCACTAGTGGAGTTTAAATTAGAAAGTTCTTAAATGCTAGATACCTTACTAGGTTAGACTATCGACTTTTTCCTAGTGTTTGCACTTTCTTTTTATGTTTCCCGCTTTTTCCTAGTTTCCTAATTATTTTATATTTCCATATTTCCCCTTTTATTTAAACTCAAAAAGGCATGTGAAAAAACTTACCCTTTTTCCCTTTTTCTTTTTAATGAATAATGTTTTTAATTGGCATAATATAGTAAAACAATTATTTCTGCTTTTTAAGTTTTATTCCAAAAGATTTTTATAAATCAATTTAATTGCTTACCCCCTTATTGTCACAAGATTAATGAAGATTATGATTATTATTTGTTTTATTTTTATTATATATATATAGTATAAATAGATAAAATTTTACCACTAGTATTATTTAGACCTCGACTTTATTTTCCTAGGCTGGGTGACATTTTATTAGGGGAATGTTTTAAATCTTCCTTAACACGTTATACATCCTAAATACATCTAGGTTTATCCAATTATTAAATAACAACGCGACGTTCCCTTTAGGACACACTAGGTGCTCCAAGGGTGCCACTCACATCTTTCTATTTCTCTTGGGCGACGTGCTCTAAGGGTGTCACTCGCCTATTTCCATTTTTATTGAGCGATGTTCCCTTTAGGAAACACCACGTGCTCCAAGGGTTCCACTCGCCTCTTTCCATTTTTCTTCCACAATGTGCCCTTTAGGATGCACCACGTGCTCAAAGGGTGCCACTCGCCTCTTGACTGACTTGGTAGACATCAAAAACCCCAGGAGTCAATACTCCGCCAGGTGATCTTGTGGGAGACTAAGGGCCTTTAAGGAATAATTCCCCTGCCTTATGGCGCACCGCTTAGAATCATCATGAGCGACTGTCGCAGTTGGCCCCCACAACATCATGGGTCTCCTCGAACTAGGTAATTGTTAACCTACAATTTGAGCCACGACGGGAGTGCTAGTAGGTTGTGGCAGGGTTGTTGTCCACATCTCTCCCTCAGCATATTTGATAGTCGTGCATGACCCCTCTACTCAACATGTGAGTCTGGTCGGCAAGCTATCGTCAGCATGCATCATCAATGAATCATGTCATAAATATATCCATAATCATATCATCTAATCAGATGCACTAATATCACATATAAAATAATCAAACCCCAATAGTTCACTTCCCAATTCGATCCAGAGTCCAAGGGGTTCCATTGATGCCTCTGCATCCTCGAGGTCCAAAATCCTGCACTCTTAGTAAAACTGAGTCAATAGTACCTGTCTATGTCAAGGCAACACAACAACATGTCATCAACCCATAACGCCTCATCATCCAAATCAAATGTTTAATAGTATAATAATCTGGATCACTTGTGAGAAAGTGTCCTCAAAGAATAAGTTCTCTCAGTGTGCGCAAGAGTGGTATGTTACATACATCCCCTCTTGGTCTAAACTTCGTCCTGAAGTTTCACAGTATAAGTGTTGAAATAATGTGTATCATAGTATCATAAGTCTATATAGCAAACAAAAATGGAAACTGTTGGGGCATATCATATGTGTCCTCCTAGGTCATCGAGTGTGGACTATAGTTGTGCCACTGGACCTTGACCTTATCTACTGTTCGACATCGTAGTTGTCGAATGCAATGATCCAAGAAGTGGATCGGATCTGCTGTGAGTGCCCCCTTGTCTAATACCTGCAAGGAACTCATGTCAATAACATGTGTAGGATCACTAATATAATGTCTCAAAACATATACATGAAAAACATCGTGCATACGCATCAAAGAATCAAGCAAGGCTAGTCAATAGGCCAAGGGCCCCTTTATTTCCACGATCTCGAAAGGTCCCACGAACCTAGGAGAGAGTTTATCTCCCTTTCCAAACTTGATTGAACTCTTATGCATTTTAACCCACAAGAAGAATTGATCGCCAACCTCGTAACTATGGTCGACACAGTGCGCATCAGCATAACTCTTATGTCGATCTTGTGCTTCCTTAATCCTTTGTCTTATTGTTTTCATTTTCTCTTCCATTTCTTGGATCGCTTCTAGTCCCTCCAAGACACTATCCTCAAGACGATCTCATCCCAAAGGCATCTGACACGGTCGCCCGTAAAAAAACTTTAAACGCTCCATCTTAATGATGCTTTGGTAACTGTTGTTATAAGCGAATTCCACGAGTGGAAATAATTCTTCCTAATGCTTTTTTTGGTCCATCACGTACATGCGCAACATATCCTCCAAGGTCTGGTTCGTTTGTTCGGTTTGCTCATCATTCTTCGGGTGATATGTATTACTGAAGTTAAGTTGGGTTCCCAAGGCCTATTGGAAACTCATCTAAAATCGTCTAGTAAACATTGATCCTCGATTGGATGTAATCCTCTTACGCACGCCATGCGGCCTCACAATCACACTGATGAAAACTCTATCTATGTGATATGCCTGATACGTCGTGCGCATAGGAATAAAGTGAGAACTCTTTGTCAGAGTGTCTACTACTACGAAAATCGAGTCATGTCTCATTGTCGTTAGTGACAATCCAACAATAAAATCCATTGAAATAACCTCCCATTTCGATTCCGGAATAGCGTGTGGTTGTAGTAATCCTGTTGGATGTCTATGTTCAGCATTTACCTGCTGACATTCTAGACATCTAGCCACACAGTTTACTATGTACGCCTTTATTACCTTCTAGAAGAATAAGGGTTTAAGGTCCTCCCTCATCTTCGTGACTCCAGGGTGAGCCATGTAGACTGCTCTATGAGCCTCTCTTAGGATCAGGCTCCTCAAATCGTCCTTCGGTGGTACGTAAATATGATTTTTAAACCCCAATAATCCATCGTCGTCAAAAGTAAATACTTCAAATCTTGGTACCATCATTTTGTTTTGTCCAATAAAACCCTCGACCTCTTTGTACCAGTCATCCTCATGCTGTAAGGTTAGAATATTTTCATGTAGATTCGTTTAAAGAGGCAACACCGAAAAGATGCACGGTCTCCAACTCAATGCATCTACCACTTGGTTCATAGTTACTTTTATCTAAGTAATCTCGAAGTCGTACTCGCTAAGTAATTCCGACCAATGTCGTTTTCACGAATTCAAGTCGCTTTGCATAAAGATGTGTTGTAGTCCAGAGTGGTCCGTCTTTAGTTCAAATTTTCATCCAACAAGGTAGTATCTCCAAACCTTCAAGGCATATACAATGGCTAAAAACTCCAAATCATGTGTCGCGTAGTTATTTTCATGCCTTCTCAGTTTCCTCGAGATGTAAGCGATCACTTGACTATCTTGCATCAAGACTCCACCTAAGCCTTCCATGGATGCGTTAGTGCATACCAAGAATTATGCATCCATGTCAGGGAGCTTTAGTATCAGTGTTGTTGTTAACATCTCCTTAAGCCTCCAAAATGATTCCACACATTTCTCGGTCCAAACAAACTTCTTGTTCTTCTTCTGCAATTCCGTGATTGGATTTGCTATCTTCGAAAATCCCTTGATGAACCATCGATAGTATCCTGCTAAACCCATGAAGCTACGTACTTCTGGTACATTCTTTAGTGTAGGCCATTCCATAATAGCCTCGACCTTTGCTGGATCCACAATGATACCTTCACCGGAGATGACATGCCCTAAGTAGTGAATCTTTGATTGATAAAATGAGCATTTGGACAACTTCCCATACAATGTTTTCTCTCACAGACACTGTAGTACCAAGCACAAGTGCTCGTCATGCTCCTTCATCGTCCGAAAATAAATGAACATATAATCAATGAATACTTGGACGAACTTCTCCAAGTACTCGTGAAACACCCTATTCATGAAAATCATAAATACCCCTAGGGCATTTGTCAGTCCAAATGGTAAAATAGTAAACTTGTAATTCCCAAACCTCTTCTTAAAGGAGGTTTTAGGGATTTCATCCTCCTTAATCCATAACTGGTGGTATCCTAATTGCAAATCGATCTTTGAGAACAATGTTGCGCCCTTCATCTGATCGAACAGATCATCAATCCTCAAAAACAGATACTGATTCTTGATCATTTCCTTGTTCAATTGATGGTATTCACTGCAGAGCCTCTATGACCCATCCTTTTTTCGTATGAAAATAACAGGCGCACCCCACTGTGACACAGTTGGATGTATCAGTCCCAGGTCCAACAATTCCTTCAGTTGCATTCTCAACTTCTGTAACTCGGGGGTTGACATCCGATAAGGCGTTCTAGCTATCGGTTCAGTCCTCAGTTTTAGGTCTATAGTAAACTCCAATTAGCTCTATGGAAGCATCCCAGGTAACTCCTCTGAAAAGATGTTTACAAACTCTCTCACCATCGGAAGGTGTTATAGACCTTCCGCTACTCCCTTCTCATTTAACGCAAGGATCACATAAATCTTGCATCCCTTGTGCATGCTCTTCCGTAGCTACAAGGAAGAGATGAACCTCAGGGAAAATCCCTCGTTCCATCCCAAAATCATGGGTATTTTCTGCTCATCATCGACCAAGCTCAACTATTTCGTCTTGCAGTTGATTATCACCTCATGCGATTCCAACCAGTCCATATCGATCACGACGTCATAAGATCCTAATATCATGACATACAAGTTGTCCGTGTGAAAAACTCTCTGAGGTTAAGGATACATCCCATAGGCTTTCCTCCAACCTTTTGTTTGGCTCCAGAAGCCATCTCTACGAAGCTAAACTCGTCTTGTTTGACTTCCTTTACCTTAATCTTTTTTAGCACTGCACTAGAAATGAAACTCTTAGTAGCACCGAGATATATCAGAATACTAAGGGTCTGGTAAAAGGTGGTACATGACGTCCTGATCACAGTTGACTGGTGCTCTTCTTGGCGTTTGTTCACTGCTCCATGAATCCTATGGGCCTTGCCCAAATCTACCACGGTAGTGGGTCCGACTGATCCAGATGCTCTAGTCCTCTCCACTGGGTAGTCGCACTGGTAGTGTGGCTCCCCACATGTCCAATGCCCCTTCTTCGATCCAGTACTCCTAGTACCCGAAGTAGAATATGACAGCCCACTGGCCTAGAATCTTGGTTTGTTCTGCTGAACAGGCCTAAACTATTATTGTTGCGGTCGACGGTGTTGTTGATGTTGTGGTCCCTGATAAGGTGTCCATTGCTGAGGCATCAGTTGTCGAGGTGTAGTTTAAGTCGATCCCCTTTGGAAGCCACGATATCCTGGTGTATGTTTGGTTGGTGTCTGATGTTGTTGTGTACCAGATGACACCTGCCTTGCTGGTCTCGCTGGAGTCCTGCTCTGACCCCCACTGATAATCTCCTCCTCTTCTATGAGGGCCTTCTAGACAAAATCATGCAAGGTATGAGGCATTAGAATCCTAACCTTTGCATGTATGCTTCCATTAAGTCCGAACATGAACTTGTTGACCTTAAGTTTCTCAGTATTAAGATGCAGTGGATACTGAAGCAGCTCCATAAAACGAGCCTCGTACTCGGACACCATACGACCACCCTATCGAAAGGCGTTGAAATCATTGAGCTGACACTCAATGAATTCCTCTGATAGGTACCTCTCTCGAAACCATTCCTCGAACAGTTCCCATGACACATCTTCGACGACCATGTTCAGTTGCGGTAGGAGCATCTTCCGTGATAGAAGAGTGTTCCCCTTTAGTTGAAAGACCGCCATGCAGACCTTCATGTTGGAGGTATAGTCACGAAGTGAAAATGACATCGCCATATTCTCCAACCATGCCTTGGCGGCTGCGTTGTCTGGGGCACCAAAGAAATCGAGAAATTTGACCTTCTCGAGTTCACGGTGAACGCTACCAGTACCAACCGGAGCACACGGTGGACCCTTAGAGGGTTTTGACGCCCTAGCCTCATCTTTGTCCAAATGGTTGATCAGTGACTTAGACATCCACTGTAAAGATCTCATCATCCCAACCACATCACCCACTGCTATCTGCTCTTGACCGAAAACTTGTTCGTCTCCTTGGGGGTTGGACCCCTCAGGCATGGATGCTACTAGAGGCGTCGCACCTCCTCACTCCCTAACACCCCGTCATCTTCCTCTTCGGCATCCTCTAACAATGATTACCTGCATAGATACAAGTCAACTCAATGAGCAACATTATAATAAAATCATAACAACGAAATCCGCAGTGATCCCAAGTCACGGGTTGAACCCTGCTCTGATACCACATGTGAAGACCCCACCGTTATGACTACAAGCGAAGCAAAAGTGCAAAGGATTTTTTTTTTTTTTTTTGAAAGGAAAGATGGTGACCACAATAGTTAAACACATAACTGACAATGAACACAATCATGTAGTCTAGGGAACATGCTACTATGACTCCATGCACCGTCACAAGAGTGTCGGGTGAAACATGCGTAGAACAACAAGGAGAAAAATGACTACCCTCCCAACACAAACATGATTACGCCTACAGGCTAAGGGACAACATCCCCATCCTGACACAGTGGCCTAGATGAACAATACTAGAACCTCAAGGCGTGGAAATAATGCCTGAAGGCATTTAACCCATCGCCAAAAACAACATGGGATGCTCGACAACACTCATGCAGAATGCACCGACTTCGGCCAAGTTATCATTCAACGGTACCCCATAGGGTGCGCCATGATCCCCTCATCAGGAATCATGGCATTCCCAGGTGATATACGCATCCATAACCTTGGTGCAAGATAATCTATCTGGACTGAGGACTCTAGATAATCCGACGCACCAGGAGCCGAATCCTGACAAGAAGGCTATGCCTAGACCACGAGAAATAGGGAGACAGATGAAAGGAAACTACAATCAAGGAAGAACTGAAGCCATTACGTGATTTCGTGAATGATCCAACCATTAATCACGTCTAAAATTTGTCAAAACTGACCATCTAATTTAACATCGGTTACTAGTCTAATAGTAAGTCAATTTCAGTTAGTCCATAAATCGCAATTCTAAATTAACATAACATCAACAAGACTAATTTCAATTAAGTCAATGTACGCCAATCTAATTTAACATTAAAAGCGTATCAAGTGAGAAAGTCTAAATCATAGTTGGGTCATCAAAGTATCATCAATTTAATCTTAAATGCAAGCATAGTTTGGAATGATGTATAAGACATTAACAAATATCACTATATAACATTTAATCAGTATAACTAGTCATTCCACTAAATGATCAGTAAAAAAAAGATCAAAGGCTAGGCATTAAAACCTAACAGAATAACACAGTGATTTGATTGAAAGAGATATAACATTTAATCACTATCACTGTTACAGTATTTCCTTGAAAGTGAATCATTTAGTCAAATTATATAACATTGAAAAATAATAGAGTATGCCTTAATTTAGCAAGATTAATATATACTTTGGTCAATACTCACTAATCTCATTTAACCATTAATCGTAATCTCATTGGGAAATTCTAAATTAATCCCAAAATTACAATCTAACTATCAATTATCGATATATAACCACATTATCTATATCAACGTAGAATGATAATTATAAGACTTGTAAACAATTAAATTACACATGTCGTCTATCTATAGTAATCGTACCAAAAATAACTAGTTGTCTATTAACATTAAGAAGGAAATTGTTGACCATTAACATCGTTGTAGCAATTAACCTGGCAATTAACATGGTGATTAACATAGCAATTAACATGACCAATAACATTGTTGTAGCAAAGTAATGTTTGGCAGTGAGAACGTTGGGTACACTCAATTTGAGGAAGGATAAAAGACAATACAAAACAACAGAAGGATAAACTCGTGGGCATTCAACAAATACGCAATCACAGTTTTAAAGGAAAAATTGTTGTACCACACATCAACAAAACGCCGTATACAATTGATGGCAAATCGTGCCCATTCAACAACAAATGCACTCAAATTTAGGAGTAATTCGTTGTGCCGCACCTCAGCAAACGTAGGCTACAATTTAATGGAAAATCGTGCCCATTCAACAGAAAACTCAATCAAATTAACGGAAAATCATTTTCACTTAACAACAAACGCAGTCATCCAAATACACTACACAATAAGGGGAAAAACGTGGTCATTCCAGAAGCAACATAGTCAACAATTAAGGGAAAATGTGTTCATTCCAGCAGCAACATAGTCAATAATTAAAGGGTAAAACGTGGTCATTCTAGCAGCAACACAGTCAATAACTAAAGGAAATTTTGTTTCACTAGCACACCAGAAAGGAAATTATTGTCAATAATAATTAGGCCAAAAGAAGTAGAACTACACCAGAAAGGAATGACATTGTTGACATTAAAATTTGGCAATTCGTTGTACAAATCCCACCAGAAGGAATATATTCATCGTCATTAGTAAAGCGCCAACTCAGCCCAGGTAAGTAAGGCGCAACCATTAAGAAGTGATTCTTACTCCTGAGTGAAAAATGATAGCAGTAAGGAAACTAGTTAAAACTGAGTGATGACTATCATAGGAATTAAAGAAATGAAAACAACGATTATCTTTAAAGGAAGGAGAAACGATTATTTGTTAAGAAGTGTAAAATCCATTATCCATCAAGAAATGAAAAACACGTATCTATTAAGAAATGAAAAATATTATCTATTAAGAAATGAAAGAACCATTAACCACAGCTCAATAAAGCACAGGGAGACCACAGTAAGAGCAACGCACGGATCCATTGGGAAAAGTCGTTGAAATGATCGCAGAGATTCTATCAGCGAAGGTGTTGATAAAATCCAAGGTTAGGCCCTTAAGGAGCGAAAAACAAAACCAACACATAGATAAAACAACAAGGACACAAAGAGATCCATACACAGAGGAACTTTTTGCTAGAAGGCGCAAGACAAACAATCAGCCAAGGACAACAACATAGGTAGACGACTAACAGGAACGTCCTTCGCTCATCATCCATGCACAGAAAAGAAGGTTGTTGAGATCCATAAGTCTACTAATGCCGAAGCGATGACTGTAGATCAAGATCCTGGCCGACTTCTCAGGCAAGGACTGATGAGCTAGGACGAAAGGAAAAAAAAACTGCAATCATCACAAATCAATAAACGATAGGGCGGTCAAGACATGTCAAGAATCGAAGGCCATGAGAGTCAATCAAACATTGAGCTAAAGGCTATAGAAAAAGAATCCAATCATCAACTAGAATTCTAAGACAATGATATTCCTTACCCAATTAAACATGCAGATCTAAAAGAATAAATCATACTAACAATCTACCATGCAAAAATAAAGGAAGTGTATCGTTGCCCAATCGCCCGCTCCGAGATGATGTCCCGTGCGCTTCATGCAACTCCCGCTTGTCGACCGATGAGACTTCATCGGTTCCTCACAACCAACCCTAAGGGTACTCTTCTACCCCATTAGCCCCCCGAGCCACAAAATGACCATGCACACTATCCAGAGAATCAACTAGCTCCTAGCTCGCCTCGCAAGGCCGACCTACCACTCATCACCGAGCTAGGTATACCAACTCCCACAAGCTAAGTCAGTCAAGTATATATTTATGCAACGTAACGTTATGCAAAACATAAGAGATCCATCTTCCTCCTCCTCCCTCATTTATATAGATTTTCTAAGTCAATTACTTTCCCAAAATACCTTTTAATTTATTGTTCATTAATTTAATTCATAAGAATCCTCCTCGTACATGTGTCACCCCTCCCCTTCATTTCTCCATAAATTAATTTCATTAGTTAACTAATTACCCCTATTTTCTTCACTCACCTAAAGGCACTCCTAGAATTGCTCCTAGGTGTCCCCATATCCCCTTACAAGTTTTAATGACTTTCCCCCTTATTATTTCACTAGTGGAGTTTAAATTAAAAAGTTCTTAAATGCTAGATACCTTACTAAGTTAGACTATGTGTTTTTTCCTAGTGTTTCACCTTTCTTTTTATGTTTCCCTCTTTTTCCTAGTTTCCTAATTATTTTAGATTTCCATCTTTCCCCTTTTATTTAAACTCAAAAAGGCATGTGCAAAAACTTACCCTCTTTCCATTTTTCTTTTTAATTAATAACTTTTTTAATTAGCATAATATAGTAAAACAATTATTTCCCCTTTTTAAGTTTTATCCCAAAAGATTTTTATAAATCAATTTAATTTCTTACCCCCTTCTTGTCACAATATTAATGAAGATTATCATTATTATTTATTATTATTATTATATATATATATATATAATAAATAGATAAAATTTTACCACCAGTATAATTTATACCTAGACTTTATTTTCCTAGGCTAGACGACATTTTATTAGGGGAAAAGTTTTAAATCTTCCTTAACACGTCGTGCTAAAGCCATCTAGGTTTATCCAATTATTAAATAACAACGTGATGTTCCCTTCAGGACGCACTACACGCTCCAAGGGTGCCACTCGCCTCTTTCTGTTTTTCTTGCGCGACGTGCCCTTCAGGACGCACTACATGCTCCAAGGGTTCCACTCGCCCCTTTCCATTTTTCTTTCGTGATGTGCCCTTCAGGACGCACCACGTGATCCAAGGGTGCCACTCACCTCTTTCCATTTTTCTTGTCCGATGTGCCCTTTAGGACGCACCACGTGCTCCAAGGGTGCCACTCGCCTCTTGACTGACCTGGTACACATCAAAAACCCCTAGAGTCAATACTTCGTCAAGTGATCTTTTGGGAGACTAAGGGCCTCTAGGGAATAAGTCCACTGCCTTATTGCATGCCCCTTAGAATCATTGTGAGCACTGTCACAGTCGGCCCCCATGGCATCGTGAGTCTCCTTGAACTAGGTAATTGTTAACCTAGAGTTTGATCCACAACATGAATGCTAGTAGGTTGTGGTAGGGTTGTTTTCCACACCTCTCCCTCAACATCTCTTGTAGTCGTGCGTGACACCTCTATTCCACATGTGAGTTTGGTCGGCAAGCTACCTTCAGCCTGCATTATCAAAATATATCCATAATCATATCATCTATCAAAATATATAAAACAATCAAATGCCAATAGTTCACTCCCCGACTCGATGCCTCTGCATCCTCGAGGTCCAAAATCCTACACACTGAGTAAAACCGAGTCAATAGTACCTATCTATGTCAAGGCAGAAAAACAACATGTCATCAACCCATAACACCTCATAATCCAAATCAAATGTTTAATAGTATAATAATCCAGATCACTTGCGAGAAAGTGTCCTCAAAGAATAAGTTCTCTAGTGTGTGCAAGAGTGGGATGTTACATATAAGAGAAACATGGTGCAATGAGACCAATTACATAAGCTTGGTCTTAATAATCCTCTGAAAATCTTGGAAGGACGCCACTAATGGTTGAATGAAACAATAGATTTTTGTAACAAGGGTGCTACAATGATTGGGTAGTCCTCTCGACCACAAAGACTGGAAATCCAGACACATATAGATGGTTACAAAAGAAGGAGATAGTCTTCTAGGAGGTAGCATAAGTTGGTGAAATTCTGGTTCAAATGAAAGAGAAATCCTTCTGATATGACAAATTAATTGAGAATAAGTTAGATGGCATGAATTGAAAGTTTGACAAGTAACCCTCACACCGATATGATTCAATTTGAGCATTTAGGAAGGATTTTCGCAAGAAGCTTGAAATCCAGAGGCAAATTGTAGTATAGCGGATGCAATTGAAATCCAGACGCAAATTGTAGTATAGCTGATGCAATTGAAATCTCAGTGCATGTTCTATCTCACTCAATGGAGCGTAGTCGTTTTGACAACCATAAAAGAATGATGCGGCAATAAACCTTTTTCAACATGTCCCCTCGACCAATTATGTCAATATTATGTTTTTTGCTTTAATTTTTTCAGAATGGGATGCCATGGATGTGTTTACTCCTTCAAACTTTTGATGATACAAAAAGATTTTAAACTTTTGATGATACAAAAATCTTTTACTAGTTAAAAAAAATCTCATTTGATTCATGATTAACAATAAGTTCATAATTATGCAACAATAGCGGCACAAAACCAAAATTTGAGAGAACTTGTAGCATATTCTAAATAAGCACAAACACACATAATAATACTCACACTTAAAACATTAAAGAATATACTCTCTAAAAAAAATGACTAAATTCTGAATAGGAATTATAAGAAATTGAACTTATTCCAAACTTAGCTTTTAAGAAAATTATTGTAAGTTAGATACTAGTATGCAAATCATCCAAACTTACTTTGAGAGTGAAGGAGAAATATGGAGGAAATTCAGACCAGTTGTGTGTGCGCATGTCTTCTAATAGTAAGAAGTTAAACATTAAAGAATATACTCTCTAAAAAAACTAAATTCTGAATAGGAATTAGAAGAAATTCAACTTATTGCAAACCTAGCCTTTAAGAAGTTGAACTTATTGTAAGTTGGATTGTGTGTGCGCATCTCTTCTAAGAGTAAGAATGATTTAAGATTCATGATGTTTGTTTTCCATAGGACCTTTTAGGTTTCCCAATATGGAAACTCAAATATTTCAGGAAAATGTACCAGGATTTTAAGATAAAGAATCTTGATGGACCTTCAAGATGCCCCCTCCCGATTTTCCTTCACCAAAACAATAAAGCGAATTATAGAGCAGGGGTTACCCTCCATGCTTAGACTGGTTTAAATCTCCCGAGTTTGTGGCCTCCGTCTTGATAGGTAAAAAGATGGGACTGGGGTGTTCATTTTGTAACCATAGTTTTGACGTTTACATGCACTTGTTAAGCCCAAAGGTGTACACTTATTGATAATGGCCACAATTAATCACTTTTTAATTTAAAATTTTAATCTGATGGCTAACAATTGAAGATGCTGACATATTCTTAGTAGTTCTCCCAAATCAATGAATGTGATTTACTCTTCATAACTTCCTTGTATTTTTTAATGCATCTTTAACATGTTTATTTTTAACATTTACCCAATCGAATTAAAAAATTACTATAACACCATATAATTACCGACGTTTAAATGATTGACCTATAAAATGACACATTTAGATGATTAACCATCAACTGTCCCCTCGTTTCATTCTTTATTGTCCGCTCGTTTCATTCTTTACATGCGCATGATAGTGGAGGATGCCATGCGTTTCTAAGGTGATAATTTTTATAAGACTGTCCCCTCGTTTCATTCTTTATTGTCCGCTCGTTTCATTCTTTACATGCGCATGATAGTGGAGGATGCCATGCGTTTCTAAGGTGATAATTTTTATAAGACTGGACTGACTGGCATAGACGACTTGAGTTTTGAGGAATCGTTTTCTGGAATATACACAGCCAAAATCTTGCAAACACCATGGTATAGCGGTGTGATCTATAGTGAAAGTACAAATTTGACCCTAACTGGTTGTTAATTGTATGAACAATGGCTGAAAAGGCTAACACTTTGTATTGTTTTTTTTGGTACCAGGAAACGCAGCTTCCTTGCTATTGTATGGAATTGTATGAACAATGGCTGAAAAGGCTAACACTTTGTATTGTTTTTTTTNGGTACCAGGAAACGCAGCTTCCTTGCTGTTGTATGGAGCAACAATGTAAGACGTATCAGTTTTACGAGTATCTCTTTATACAAAAGTTTCGGCAAGACCAACTAATGTAGTCGTCTATATTGAATTATAATTTTAACTAATTGATTTTATGCAGAGTTACGTTTAGGAGAGTGATTGATAGAGGATCGACAGAGAATTTTTCAGGCTTCCCATATGCAATAGCTCTGTTAAATTCTCTCCTCTACACATGGTATGGCTCACCCCTGATCAGTAATGGCTCCAAAAACATCCTGGTATTGACTGTCAATGGCGTTGGAATAGTTCTCGAGCTTCTGTTCGTTTGCATATATCTGAAATTCGGTCCACCCAAATCCAACGTAGTTTTCAGTTCTCACAATCTCTTATTAGTTCATTAGTTTTCAATTCAAGTATTGTTAATTGAGTAAACAATGGCTGAAAACGCTAACGCTTTACAGTGGTAGCCTTGCAGGATCTGCAAGTTGCTTTGGAGGCTTCGACTGCAACATGGAAAATAGTGATTGGCCTTCATACGACAGCGTGAGTTCACCATATATTGCTAGTTTACTTTAATAATGGGCAATATCTACTGAATCATTTCCTCCACAATTATATAACTGATGACGGTAAGCGAAAGAAATCAATTTGATTTAAGAGCAAATTTTTCATGCACTTTTAGATGTTTCGTGTGTTCTTGCCAGTATCGGTATGGACCCTTGCCAGTCTCCGTGGCTTTCAGTATGCTTGGCGGTGCGAGCCGGTGTGAATGGAAAGCTCTTGCCACCCATTTCGAATTCGCATTATGTTATGAGGGAGGAAGGTAAAGTCCATATCCAAACTCCTAAACCCTAGTTGGAATGCCCCTACTTTCCGGGTAAGTGCTTGGTTATGCCCTAACCGGGCTAAAACCTGGGTTTTTTTAACTAGGTGGGCTGAGGCAGAACCAGTGAAAGACAGCAATGCTAGGACAGCTGTGAGGTTATTATTTTAAAACACAAATATGCATATTTCATTTACAAACCTTAATTCTAAGATAAACCGTAATTAGGGTTTGTAAATCGAATAAGCCTTTTGGCGTTCATCAGCCACATAAATGTGGCTGTGCTAGTTATATGAGAGATAAATATTGTGTAACATGTGGAGTCTGTGAGAGAGTGCATGCATGCTAAGTGGAAGGTGCATTAGCATTTGACCACAAATTAGGGTTGTCGATGCATTAATTCACCGCTTAGACTTGTAGGCATCATAAGCATTTGTTTTTCAACATATGATTAATTTTGCATTAAATCTATTTCACCCATTCAAAGCATGGTATGCTCGATACCATTTTTTAATATCTTAAGTAAAATAATCACTGAAATTTCACAACAATCTCAATATACCCATTTTAGAACTCTTAATAATTCATCTGTTTTCAAAATATAGCTATGATAAATTTTTATTGTTCTTGATTCCACTAAACTTTAGCTTTGGTCTTCATTACTGCAATATGTTGTCCTTTTGAGTCTATAATATTATATTTTCATAGTCAACTGTGTAAGTAATCTCATGTTGCAATTATGATTTAAATGTAGTTAGTTTAATACTTAAATATGTTAGAAAGGACATACAAAATCACTAGCATCAATTTCTGTTAAAGTATCATATTTTTGGTAGTCATTCTAAGAGATTGAAAAATATTAGGGTTAGTCGTTATTGTTTTCTACATTCATTGTTACTCAATTATGTTCTACGTTATTTGAAGTATATGATTTTTATTTTTGTTGCTACATAAGCACCAAGATGCTATATCCAGGACTTGATCAAAAGATATTTTCTATTTTCTTTTGCATATCTTTTGATGTTTCTAGGAAGCCATGGGAAAGGATACTTTGGAGCGAGCCATAGAACCAAACCTTAATCTCAAAGGATACCTGACTAATGCCTATTTGCATCCTATCTTTAAGACTGAAGAGAATGATGATAATGAAATGGGAGAATTATAGTTTGGTACGAACAAAGCGTCATTTAAAACTGAACACCCCTGGAGATAGTGAAAACAGTTACTTTGCCTCACCAGAGTATGAAGTAGAGACCTATAACTACCAAGTCTAATATGCTTCTATAGTTGATCCTTCAGAGAGGGCGCTCAGAATATTTCTAGATCATTGAAAGGAGAATTTACTGGGATCGTTGAATTTGTAGGAGCTGAGAGGGAATAGAATGCTCAGCCTGCATTCATTGCATTTGCTGGTGTATAGTACAAACTACTTTATTATAATACATGATATTTTTTGAACAAGTTTAAGAAGAAATGGGCATTGTAAGATAAATTTGTACTTATTCACTTGAGGAGAAAAAGAAATCACATACATTGATTGGCATATACTTGAGCATGCTTCTCTTATGAGCCTTGTTTTCTTTGTTGGCATGAACTGTTCAAACAGAAGGAAAAATTAATTACATGATATAACAAAAAAGTCATCTAATGGTCAGCTCCACAATTGTCACGTTGAACACAACTTCCACAGTAAAAGTAATTTATGTTGGAGAGCTTTCAACACTTTCAAAATGTGTGGAAGGTAAAATGGGTTGACTGTGTTGTAATCTATTTTGAACAGGGTTTAACTGACTTCATTCATTCGGTGATTTGTTTGGGAAAACACTAAATTATAAAATATCTCCAGCAATTGCTATTAAATTTGCTATTTCGTTGTATTTAATTGCCACCAAATTTTGCAATTTTAACTGCCACGAATCTAATTCATAATACAAAGATCTAGTCAAAGAAAAATAGGTTTTGTTACACCGTTGTTCTCTACGTCAAAGGCTCCTTCCTGGTTCTCAATTTCCTCTAGGCAGCCCGCCGGGATCAGCGAAGCGACGTGTCCTTGGCCCCCAGATTTTAAACTCTTCCACTTCCACTACTAGATCATTGTCAAGGACACAAAATCGATGGACATGCTTTCATAAGGAACTTTCTCTTTGTTTTCTCCTTCAAACAAACTGCTCTTCTCTATTGGCAGGGACTTGCTGCCCTTCCAGCCGGTCTTGTTCTTTCTACACTGCTCCTGCTAGTAGTATGCTTATTTTCATAATATTATTTTCATAAACATGGTATTCTTCATACTATGTTTACCTTTATATGAATTTTTTAGGTTACCTTTTTACTTTTATATGATTCTTTTGATGGATATATAGATTATTTTAAATTTATTTATATGATTTTTTTTTATGGATATATAGATTATTTTAAATTTATTTATTTATAAATAAAATATTTATTTATATATATTAAAGTGTGAAGTCATACATCAAATTAGTGTATGAGAGTTCTTTGTTTGTGGGACAAGGGATTCTCTTCAAACAACTATTTGATTGTTGAAGTATATTAAGATGTACATTCCCTACTTCTAAACTTTTAAAATATTTTACTTAACATGGACATTAAAATATATTTTTTTATTAATAATTTTTTTAAATACTATGTGTGGACACTATATTAAATACTAAAAAAATTATAAATCCCCTCATTAAAATCATAAAAATTCTTTTACTTTTACTTTCACTTTTTATACATAAAAAGTGGATATTGAAATATTTAAGTTGGATATTCTGATTGTTATCAAATTATTATTAACTCTTTCACGTTCACTTTTTATCAAATTACTGTATAATTTGTCTGGGGAAGGATTTTCCTCTACCCTGACAGGTATTTCCATACAAGGATAATTCACGGTAATAAGCAGACATAAGAGGGAGAGATTATATCAATTCCACAGAGGTGAAACCTTTTTTATCCGAATATATGCTCCTGATTGGATATGTGGACTTTACAGGAACGTCTGAAAGAGTGTGTATTTGCTGCTCTTTCAGGGAACCTGTATGTGCTCAACAAATAAGGAGTAAGGAGTTATGAAGTATGATTCTCAGAAAAATGTTTGGATTTCTGTGATTCCTTTTCTACAATGTTTGAACTTAAGTTGTGCGAGGGAGTGGTGATACCCAATTATTCGCGTGTAAAGTAGATCTCATGTTTGTTTCAACTGTCAACTGCACAGTGGATTGCACTTAAATGTTGAGAAACTTTACAAGTTATGGTGTACGCACTGCAACCGAGATCTGAATATTCTCTTGTTATGTTGTTGCTTGATGCCCCTCCCTTTGCTTCTTAATGGCCAGATCGGCCAGATCGTTCTGTATTTTATTAATTTACTTATTAATGAAGTTTGAAATTATTATAATAAATTAGGTAATTATATTTCTGATTTCTTGTGATGTGTGTTTATTTCAAAATTAGCTATATTAAATTATTAATATTCAAACATTTTATTTGTTATTAATATTTTATTAATATTTTATATATTTTAAAATATTTTTTAGCTGACTTATATTAATTGATAATGAACATAATTAATCACCTTTTAATCTAAAATTCGAGCATAACTGCAAAAATCAAGCATGATGTATGAGAGTGGCTGCTAAGAGAAAAGCGCTAATTAAAGATTGAGTCAATCTATATCAAATTCGTGTTTCAGATTACCAGGCATGGTGTCAGCCTTTCAATTTAAATATATATTTTTGTGCGTGTGTCCGAGATGTGAAGAGTCCCAATTTCCACGTAGCCGTTTCAATTAACCAAGCGTGGGCTTGGGTGGGTGCATGTGTCTCGGATGTGAAGCGTCCCACTATCCGCATAGCCATTTCACTTAACCAGGTGATTCAATTAACTAGCTGTATATGTTTCTTCATGCCAAAATTTGTATGTTTTAACCTTGCATGTTAGAGCTGAGGCGTTTTTAAGTTTTAAATTGTTTGAGCTTTAGAATAGTAAAGAGAAAATCACATATTCTAAAGAGCAAATCACAGATGAAAACTAATCATAACTAGCTGATGAAGGTGAATAAGCATATTTATTTTACAAACCCTAATTTTAACATAGACCCTAAAATTTGTAAATGATATAAGTCTATGGGCGTTTATCACTGACATAATTATGTGGCTGTGCTAGTACTTTATAAATATTGAAATAATTTTTTTCTTATTAATATTTTATTATCACATGTTAATTTAAACATTTTGTTAGAGGTAGAAAGCACATATCAATAGAATAATATTTTTTTGTTTTCAATTACTTTTATTTTCTTTCATTTTTTTTCTATATACATTCTTTCTCTATACATACACATAAAGTGCTTTTATTTTCATTCATTTTTTTTCTACATACATTCTTTCTCTATATATAAAGTGTAATGTCCATTTCCAAAGACTAGCTCTAGAGAGGAGGTTTAATGGTCTAAACCTCCGGGTTAGACTATAGCTAGGGCCAAAGAGTGGTAAACAAGGTTACTAGAGGTCATTCTAGTCACATGTGTTATATTCGGAAAGTGACATTGAACTAAAAAGGGTTAAAAACGCTTTTAAGTCATTATAAGCTAAAAATAGAAGTCAAGAGTGAATTAGGGTTTCAGCACTGATTTAGGGTTTTGGAAGTCAACAATGAATTAGGGTTTCGACATGATTTAGGGTTTTGGAAAACTATAAAGAAAGGGTTAGCGACCTAATTCATCATTATGCATATTATGACTTGTCATTGAGGAGAAGAGGCGCATCTCACGAGAGATAGTTTAGTGTATTCCAGGAGAAAGACACCAGTTGGCTGATTTCGGTGTTGAAAGAGACACCCTAGTCACCGGGAAGATCATCTAGGTCTTCCATCATTCTTCATTGATTCCACAGTGCTCCCATATTCCAGGTATTATCTTTTAGTTGCTTATTTGTATTCCAGCTAAGATCCTTTTGTCCTTTGATCTAGCCGAGCGTTGTTATTTAATTCAGCCATAGTTGCTTATTTGTATTCCAGGTAAGATCCTTCATATGTTGATCTAGTCTAGTATTGTCAGTTTATTCAGCCGCATTCCACCATTTTGTAATCCACAGAGATATCATAATACAAACTTTGCAGTCCTTTGTCGTGTTTATTATTTGTATGATCATTTATATGCTGTAAATCTTTGATCCTACACACACATTAGCTGCGTTTCCTAGACTAGCCAAGTCAAGAACATTACAGTGGTATCATAGCTTTAGTCCTGCCAGCATGCGACTAAAGACAATGAGTGCAACAGAAGACCCAGAGGGCTGTGAACACGTAGATGATGAATATGTCACTTACAACAGGCATTAGGAAAGAAGGCATAGGCCTGATTTTTCCCTTTTTCCTCCTAGCTCAGAGGAAGAGGAAGAGGCACACATAAAAGAAAAGAGAAGGGCAGAGCATGAGGCTAAGTGAAAAACAAAGAGGATTCTAGGAGACATATATGAGCGACCAGAGGGAAATGGAAAGGCCCTCATAGATCCAGAGGCAGCTTTCATGTAGGTTATCAATGATATGTTAGCTAGTCAACCGACCATGTCTCAGTCCTTGGCACAGGTGGTTGATAGATTGGCTAGAGTGGGCACGCCAGATACACAAGTCTCGCATGCAACACAGGGGAACTCAGGAGAAGGTAGTAGACCCCAGTCACCGTGTCGCACATACACCTCTGTGAGTAGAATTCTCAGACCCATGTTTCCCAATTTCTAGAGGGCACCCCCAGTAGCAACACTACCACCGATAGCATAGAGGCCACCCACTCATGGCAACGACATTGCAGAGTATAAGAGGGAGTACACAACATTGGGTTGTGACTTCCATGAGGACATGACCTTAGTTGAGTACTGTGGACTCAGACTCAGGAAGCACCCCAGAGAGCCATAGAGGAGAGGACCACAACAACAACAGAGGCATAACCTCGATTTCATCCTAAAAGTTGGGAAACTCACTATCCCTTCTTTCAACAGATCGTCCAAATACACCGCTAGAGCTTGGGTACAAAAGCTAGACACGTATTACAAGCTCAACCAAATTACCGAGACAGAGGCCATCAATTTCACGACCTTACACTTGGAGGGTGAGGCACACGAGTTGTGGTATCAGGGACTGGTGACATTGGGTCACAATCGCATCACCTCCTATAGGGAGTTTACAAATAGGATCATGGACAAGTTTGAGAGGAAGGATCCCGAGATACACTTCAGGGATCTAGCCTAGTTGAGACAAACTGGCGCAGTAGAGGCGTTCATCATAGAGTTTCAGCGGGGAGCCGTGGCAGTGACAGATACATCAGAGCCTAGGTTGATCATGTTATTCACAAAAGGACTTACAGAGCCTTTGAGAGGATGAGTGAAGGCATATTGGCCTCCCACTTTGTAGAATGCCATCCTTCACTCTCAAGATCTAGCAGACTCAGTGCCAAAGACTAAAACTTTCTCCAAACCATTTGTGCCCTAGAGGGACCGAGACAAGAAGCCATTCCAAAGAGAATGGAAGGGAAAGGAGAAGTTGGATGATGAGACTAGGAAAGAGATTATGAGGAAGAAGCGTTGCTTCAACTGTAGAGATCCTTGGGTCCCAGGCCACAGGTGCATGGGAAAGGGAGAAATTCATTATATTGAGGTAGCAACAGACAACATGGATAGTGAGGAGGAGGAGCAGCACAATGGATCCACTAGTTCAGAGGAGGAGTCAACACTAGCATAGGAGCAGTCTCCCTGTAGAAAACCGACACTGGTAGGAGCCCATCCTCCAATAGTCCCACAATCACCAGAGGAGGCTAACAGGAGGAAACCATCAAAGGTAGGAGTCATAGCAACCCTTTCTGGTGTTCCAAGGTATGATACCCTCCGTATCAGATGTATTATTCCGGGGCAATGAGCAATAACACTGATAGATGGTGGGGCCACCCACAACTTCATCGACACTCCACTAGTATCGAGACATGCACTTCAGACATAAGAGTTTGAGGGGTTTGATGTTGCGGTAGCAGATGGCCACATAGTGGAGTGTCTAGACATAGTTCCAAACTTAGATATGAAGTCAGGCAACTACACAGTGAGAGACACATTTTATGTGGTTGACCTATCGGACACAGATGTGGTGTTAGGNGATGAGACTAGGAAAGAGATTATGAGGAAGAAGCGTTGCTTCAACTGTAGAGATCCTTGGGTCCCAGGCCACAGGTGCATGGGAAAGGGAGAAATTCATTATATTGAGGTAGCAACAGACAACATGGATAGTGAGGAGGAGGAGCAGCACAATGGATCCACTAGTTCAGAGGAGGAGTCAACACTAGCATAGGAGCAGTCTCCCTGTAGAAAACCGACACTGGTAGGAGCCCATCCTCCAATAGTCCCACAATCACCAGAGGAGGCTAACAGGAGGAAACCATCAAAGGTAGGAGTCATAGCAACCCTTTCTGGTGTTCCAAGGTATGATACCCTCCGTATCAGATGTATTATTCCGGGGCAATGAGCAATAACACTGATAGATGGTGGGGCCACCCACAACTTCATCGACACTCCACTAGTATCGAGACATGCACTTCAGACATAAGAGTTTGAGGGGTTTGATGTTGCGGTAGCAGATGGCCACATAGTGGAGTGTCTAGACATAGTTCCAAACTTAGATATGAAGTCAGGCAACTACACAGTGAGAGACACATTTTATGTGGTTGACCTATCGGACACAGATGTGGTGTTAGGAGTTTAGTGGATGATTACCTTGGGAAAAATCACTACCAGCTACCAAACATTGGAAATAGGATTCAGAGATCAGGATGGGAAGAAGGTTGTTCTAAGAGGTACATCGACAGGAGCACCTAGGACAGTTTCAACCAAGAGGATGGAGAGGATATTCAAACATGGGGAGGTAGCATATGCCGCAGAATGCTTAATCACTACTCAGAAGGATTCAGAAGGTCGAAAACAATACCATACAGAGATCAAGAATTTATTGGGATGACATTAGCAGGTCTTTCAGGAAATTCCACCAAGGAGACCACTTGACAGGGGGTTTGAGCACACCATTGAGCTGGAGGAGGGGGAAAAACCTATGATCACCCCCCCACTATCATCGTCCTAGGAGGTTCAAGGATGAGATAGAGAAGGAAATCAAGGAATTGTTGGCGATGGGACACATCAGAATGAGCAACAACCCATTTGCTTCTTTAGTTTTCTTAGTTCTGAAGAAGGATGGCACCATGAGGATGTACATTGATTACCAATCCTTGAACAAGAAAACCATCAAGAACTTGTACCCTATCCCACCCATTGACGAGTTGATGGATGAACAACATGGGGCAATTTTCTTCTTAATAATTGATCTACGCTCTGGATATCATCAGATCAGCATCTGAGAGAAGCACATAGAGAAGTCGACATTTCGATGTCATTATGGACACTTCGAGTTCCTGGTTATGCCATTTGGGGTAACCAATGCACCCGCTACTTTCCAATCTTGCATGAACAATATATTCAGGGATCAGTTAAGGAAATCAATCTTGGTTTTCTTTGACGACATCTTGATCTATACCCGGTCATGGCAAGAGCATATGAGGCACCTGGATGAGGTATTGAGCATCATGGAGGCACAATCATTATATTCCAAAGAGCCGAAGTGTGATTTCGGTATGAGAGAGATGCTTTACTTAGGCCACATCATCAGTTCACAGAGGGTACAGGTGCACCAAGAGAAGATCAGGGCCATTCTGGATTGGTCGATGCCTAAGAACGTGATAGAATTGAGGAGCTTCTTTGGGCTGTGCAGTTATTACAGGCGGGTCGTCCGGGGTTTTTCTCATCTTGGAGCACCGCTGAAAAATCTTACCAAGCATGGGGCCTTCATATGGACTTTGAAATCACAAGAAGCCTTTGATCACATGAAGGAAGTCATGGGCACTTGTCCAGTGTTGACACTACCAAACTTCACCTTGCCATTTGCACTACAGTGTGATGCATCCAGTGAAGGGATCGGGGAAGTTTTGATGTAGGGAGGACACCCCATTGTATTCTAGAGCCGAAAGATTAGTCAACCTGAGAGGCTATACTCCATTTATGACAAGGAAATGTTGGCAATCATGCATGCCTTGACCAAGTTCAGACAATATTTGGTGGGAAGAAAATTCGTGGTCAAGATCGATCACAAGAGTTTGAAGTATTTCCTTAAGTAGAAGGACCTCAGTGAGCACCAAAATAAATGGGTGACGAAGGTATAGGCATTCAACTTTGACATAGACTATGTCAAGGGGAAGAATAACATTGTGGATGATGCACTATCGAGGAGACCTGCGACATGTTCTTTGATGGAGATTTCAACAGATTGGAAATCCCACTTGTTAGTGGAATATTCCAAGAACAAGTTCTCTTGTGAGGTGATGGATGGGAAGATACAGGATGACTGGTATAGGGTCATTGACGATGTCATATTTTACAAGGATAGAGTCTACTTGGTGCCAGATTCAGGTCTTAAGAAGAAGATCCTCACTGTAGTTCATGATTCACCTCTAGCAAGCCATCAGGGGTTTTTCAAAACCTATAGACAAATCAGAGAGAGGTTCTCATGGAAGGGCCTCAAACAGGACGTTATGAGACACGTCAGTGAGTGTGTGACTTGCCAGTAGAACAAGTCAGAGCATGCTCTTCCAGCAGGGCTACTTTAGCCACTCCCCATTCCAGAGAAGAAATGGGAGAGTATATCTATGGACTTCATCAC